>JACXGI010008919.1:0-31957 GCA_016801175.1 Esox masquinongy
GTCCCTCCAAAATTGATGAAAAGACGAGAAGAAAACTGGTCAGGGAGGCTTCCAAGAGGCCTACAGCAACATTAAAGGAACTGCAGGAATTTCTGTACTAGCTGTGTGCTACATGTGACAACAATCTCCTGTATTCTTCATATGAATGGGCTATGGGGTAGGGTGGCAAGACGGAAGCCTTTTCTTACAAAGAAAAACATCCAAGCCCGGCTGAAGTTTGCCAAAACAAACATCAAGTCCCCCAAAAGCATGTGGGAAAATGTGTTATGGTCTGATGAAACCAAGGTTGAACTTTTTGGCCATAATTCCAAAAGGTATGTTTGGCGCAAAAACAGCACTGCACATCGCCCAAAGAACACCATACCCACAGTGAAGCATGGTGGTGGCAGCATCATGCTTTGGGGCTGTTTTTCTTCAGCTGGAACCGGGGCCTTAGTCAGGGTGGAGGGAATTATGAACAGTTCCAAATACCAGGCAATTTTGGCACAAAACCTTCAGGCGTCCGTTAGAAAGCTGAAGATGATGAGGAAGTTCACCTTTCAGCACGACAACGACCTAAAGTACACATCCAAATCCACAAAAGGATGGCTTCACCAGAAGAAGATTAAGGTTTTGGAATGGCCCAGCCAGAGCCCAGACCTGAATCCAATTGAACATCTGTGAGGTGATCTGAAGAGGGCTGTGCACAGGAGATGTTCTCGCAATCTGACAGATTTGGAGCGCTTTTGCAAAGAAGAGTTGGCAAATATTGCCACGTCAAAATGTGCTATGCTAATAGACTGCTACCCAAAAAGACTGAGTGCTGTAATAAAATCAAAAGGTGCTTCAACAAAGTATTAGTTTAAGGGTGTGCACACTTATGCAACCAGGTTATTGTAAGTTTTTTATTTTTCCCGCACAAAGATTTCAGTTAGTTTTTCATTTGAATTGTTCACGTTATAGGTCACATTAAAGGTGGAAGAATTTCTGACATGATTTATCTTTGTCTCATTCTTTTACATCAAAAGAACCTGGCATTTTAACAGGGGTGTGTAGACTTTTTATATCCACTGTACATATCCTGTTCATTGTTCAAATTTTCTCGGCAGAAAAATAATAATAAAAAAATAATGTGGGTGATCACCTACTAGCACAGAAAGAGTGAAAATGAGGCTGCATGACCGCATTCCCTCCCCTTAAGAATTGTTGTAATTCCTCATAAAAAGCTGCTTAATAATGATAATTTATTAAGATAACGTGAAACCATGTAAGAGGATTTTCCATTTAAGATTTTATATTTTATCGACACTCATTAGATGGAGAGATTCTCCAATTCCGTATTTATTCAAAATTCCCTTTTATGCATCATTAGCAGAATGATTTGGCAACCAACATATTGAAGTGGCACTCCAGATTATCTCTGAAGTCCTCGAAGATTATGAAAAGACATGAAAACAGATGTTCCATCTCAAGTAGCTTGGGGGGCCTCTGTTAGAGGACACTTGACATCAGTGATTCAGCACACATCAGCGCTCGTGTAGGATAACCACAGTAGTCTGCAGGAGCCAGGGGTTTGATGGTAGTTGGTCTAGTCACCTTTAGTTGTTGTATTTGTGTTCTCTTATTAATCATTATATTAGTGCATGTCAAAAACAAGCCGGTAAAATAACATTATTTTATTAAACCTAAACTGGAAAAGGGAGTGACAGTGTTGTAATGAAAAATGAAAAATTGTTCGTTTCTGCGTCAAGGGAAGCTGTATATTTTCCTTTTGAACATAGACTGTGGGGACACATTTTAACACTAAGTACTGTCACTAGGGCAGTAGAACATGCATGTAGCTTTAAATTAAGAAAGGTTTTGTTAGGGAGTCGTGGGTGTGGATGGTGGACAGGTATAAACGCCAAAGATTTGGACCTCATTTCTCGTGAATTCCAATCACGAGAGATGCCCAATTTATTTTAAAAACCGTACTTAGCATAATCCCAACCTTAACCACACTGGAAGCGTTATCTAAACTTAACCGTCTTTATTGTCTAATCTTACCCCTAACCTTATCCTAACCTTAACCACTCTGGAGTAGCAAATCTTAACCCTTAATTAAGCAGTGTTTGTAGTGCTGCACTTCCTTCTGTGTACATCCACATTTGGGAGTCGACATCTCCAACAACATCCGACTCTCCATACAAAACTTATATACGTGAAGGAGAACATGTAATTAGCAGTCCATACTTGTATACAGTAGGTGCACGTTCATATTTATAAGGTGGCGGTGCACTTGGTGAAGGACATGCACACTCATGAACACTCTTCATATACTGCTACAAAAGGAGGTGACTGCACAAACAGGTTCCCAAGAAACAGAAACTGTCCTTTATCTGTTCAAACCACAACTCTTCCCACTGCGGCCAGACTTTTCAACTCTAGCTCCTAAAGGTTTATCCAAAGATATATATATATATATATATATATCTTTGGATAAACCTATATATATATATTGTAATTTTAAATATATATATATATATTTAAAATTACATTTTAATATTTTTCAGTCCACCATGAAAACAACGGATGATCATCATATACCCTAATGTTCAATTCAAACATTAATTATTATGTTAATTCCTTTTATTTTAATTGAACTGTGATTTACCAGACTGAAAAGTTCCAGAATCATTGATTGTACCCTAACATGTTGGGAATACTGGGAATGAGCTGGAAATCCTGAGGATTCTGGATTTCTAATTCCCTTCAGAATTTGGAAATACTCCAACTAGGATTTGAGGAAAACCTGTCAAATGTATATACAGTGTATGCACAATTCTTTAATCCCAATTTTAGGTATTATAATATCTATTCCTCAAAACAACGAGCAGCATATTTTCTTGGTGTGCTCAGTGATGATTTCAACTTTGTATGCACGTCAACAGATAAGACCTTTCCCTGGTTGTGCCAGGCCGAGGGAAACAAACTGACTAGCAGTGTCCTATCAATTCAACAGCGGGACATGTCAAAGAGAGCCAAAGTGAAAGGTTCTGTCAGGGCCAGACAAATTATTCCTCTGATGCAGTGCTTGACAGACAGCTAGGTACCCGCCAACGCCACCGTACCCCCCTGCTCTCACTATCACCCCCACTTCTTTCTCTGTCTCCCTGGTAACACAGAAATTTGTAGAAATTGAAATTAGATGAGTATAGCCACTGTTCATTTTTGTCTACTGGAGGTTTCTACAAAGTTAACAGTGCTATTTCATCCCAGGCAGACTCCAATAATTACAATTGAATTTCAGGGGTCTCAAACCATCCCAGATGTTACTTAAAGGATACTTAGTTAGGCCAAGCCTAAATTCAGACAGGGATAAGAGATAAAAGAGGGCATGGCTTGAATACTGAAGATTTAGGCCCCACAATGACTTTTGAAAGCTCTTATTTTGTATGGGCCTCCTAGACATTCAGCACTGTCTTATCTGGCCCTGTTTGTCTGGGCTCCGTGTCTTCTGAGAGATGTCAACACCTGCTGCAAGCTAGTCGGTCTGACAAAGCTCAGTGGAGGGTTGTCAATATCCCAGTAGATGTGTGATCCAAGTGTGATCCAAAAAAAACAACAACTAAAAAACGAGACAGAGAGCTGGTAAAAACAGTTTATTCATCTACCTTAAAAAGAGAATTTCCCTCCCTTACAGTGGGGTGGGGGCAGATGGTGTGTCGTGCTTTGTGGATTCAACTCAACTAAACTGTTGCTAACACAGAGCTATGATTATTTTTCTAGCATTTAATTCCACAGTAATTGCATACCTTTTTTTATAACACAATTGAAATGATGAGCGGTCCTCACAGGAACTTCATGTTTTAGGTTATAGGGCTGTAGCTACACGTTTCAATGGCACCATCAACTTCTGTGCTGGAGAGTTTCTGATCAGTCCCTTATTACCATGCTCCACCCACTCTCAATAAATTAGTTTAGTTACCACGGCCTTAGAGCCTTCCCCTCCCGGCCCAGTCGCCGAAGCTGTGCTCATATCCATTACACTGCACCACTCCCATGATAAATCTGTCTGTCAGCAGAACATCCTAATCAAATTGTTTCAGAGGTCATTTAACATCGCAGAGGAGGGACTTCACTTTAGCCCTGCGAAGATCCGGCTCAAATACAATTTATGTGTCAGAGATGAATTGTGGAACTAAACATTTACTGAGAAAATGTACTGTCTTGCCTTCGAAATAGCCTTGTTACTGCCAACTGTGTCACTCTATCTGCAAACTTCCATCGTACTGTTGGTATTTAGTTGCAGCTTCCAGCTCCTGTTATATCACCACCACCCACCAATAGTTTGAACAATTAACATTCACAAATCACATTTGAGCTGCTTATAAATCTGAACAGAGACACTGTGGCAAAGTTACCAATTCTACATTTAAATAATAACATTCTATATATGAAAATGTTGCTTATATCACACTGTGCTTATGTGTAATTACGTTGTATAATTTTGAAAACCTACCCTAAACATTCAGAAAGGGGACAAAAGGTTAACTCTCTGTTCTGTTAATGTAACAGAACCATGCAGGATCGCGACCCAATAGGATGGTAATTGTTGCCCACGGAACAAACATGCAAATCACTCCTACTTTGGTTTATCATAATGTGTTTTCTCTCTCAAATGAGGTGAATGAATATTTTCTTTAAAACACAAACACTGGAAACTACAATTAGTTTAATGGATCTCCTGTTAATTTCAAAATAACATCCGTGATTATTATGTTAGGCCAGAATTAAGAATTAAAATGCAGCTGACTGAATTAGTCACAAAGTAATTTCCAATAAACATAATTCCTTTTGCTTTGATTTAATGCTCAGTTAGTGCTCCCTTATGCCTTTGCTGTTAAGAACAGCCCATTAAAATGCTGCCCCTAGTGCTGTCTGTGTTGTCCCAACAACACCACCATCACCCTTCTCTTGGGAGGACCGCTTCATTTATATTATCTTTAAGAAAAAACCCGGTGGCATGTAGCCTGCCTAGGGACAGCACGATGGAGCATGACACTTTCTCCTCCCACCATCATTGTCACCAAAGTCATTACTCATCTGCCAAGCGGCAGCACCAATGAAAAAGGGGAAGCGGAAGGAACTAAAGTTATAGCCGAGCAAGGAAAATAAACCAGGCCCGCAACAAACCGTTATATCGGACTATTTATTGTCCTGACCGATCAATATATAGGGTTTGCCTGAACGTCTTAGAACCCTAGAGACTTGGAAGCGTCTTCTTCCTGATAGGTGGGCGATTTGGGTTAGGGTGGGGACATTTCCCCAACACTGAGGTCCGTGTCACACTTGTTTTGAAGTGAAATAAATATTTGCTAATTATAATTTATCTTATCTTTATATTATTTTGGGTGACTGGATGAAAAATATGCATGTTTGTGATACTTCAAATAGAGCCTGGCATATCTAATGCATAAGTAATGCGGTTCACTTTCAAGTGTAAAGTTTCACTTTTGCCTCAGGTATATTAGTTCTCTGTGTTTGTATCTCTCCCATTCTCTGCAAACACATGCAATCAGGATGAAACGAGTAGGGAATGTGAGCGTACATCACATCAAAGACAGCAGTATGACACAGAACCTTGTTTCTGGGCCGAGACATAAGAATGTTGATATTTCGTGTTGACACTGAATATTGGGCATTGTTTGCATGTATATGTGAAGATGCATATTTTTACTCAGTCCTCTTTTTCAGCCAACAAACAGCACGTGCAGTGAGTTCTCCGTTTTCTCGTGGGTGAATGTATTTTTATGGAAGATCAGCCAAAGTTGGTGAATCCCTATGGGCTGTAAGCAGGTGAGAAGGGATGAGGCCCTCATGATGAAAATGTCATTTAGTTGAGATTAGATTCAGCTGCTCGAACCCTCAGGCAAGGCTTAGGTCACAGCATGACACATCTGTTTGGACACTAATTGGCTCCAGTGGTTACCAAAAAGCTATTTCTTTGAACTACAGAGGGGAGGAAAACCTGAAGAATAATATATTGAGTGTGGCCTTTACTAATCAATGGCATCCTGAGGGCCAGACTAAGTGGATACAGGAAACAATGACACAGACAATAAAACATACAGGAATGGATTTGTGAGACAGTAGCTTCATTAAATGAGGAGGGCAAGGGGCCAGCTGCTGCCAGGCTGGGAGCTCAGGGCGACACAACAAGCCACAGCCCTGACTATTACCCACTGCTTACTTTGGTGACTGACTTTAATAATTGGTAGCCAAACACCAAAGCTGCCCATAATTCAGTTGGTAAGCACAAAGGACTCACAGTAACCAGACAATAGCTAATTCAGTACCATGGAGAGTTACACTCTGGTGAAATGGTTGTTTCACGGCCAAGGAAGGCTCCAGTCTGTATCTTGGGCCTGTGCCAACAAAAAACATCACACAGTCGATCATTTGTCCTGAGTGCTAAGAATGGAGACATCTTACCTGTTGTCTTATGGGTAAAAATAGATACAATTTCCACTTAGCCTACAGCTATTTAGGACACCTTATGAGCTGTCCTAACTAGTGAAGAGTTACCAGCAGGTGTCATGATGTTAGAAAAAGGCTGTGAGTCATTCGACAAAGAAATGCGATTGCTTTTATTTTTTTCTACTAAGATCAACCCATAAATAATCTAGAGGTGTAACGGTACCCTCGGTCTTGTGGTTCTGACAATTGTTTTACATGAGGCTTAAAGCTGCACTTTGTAACTGTTGTGTTTTGGGTGTTTTTGAAGACTGCTTTGGCAAGGATGTCACTTATGTCAGTGGTACTTTCAATTTGAACACATTTTTCCCATTAACCCAAGCTCTCACCAGCGCTGTATTCCATAGCGAGATGACATGGATGGACATCCATTCTGAACAGGGCAGACACCATTGAGCTTTGAAAGAACAGTTGATGCTGGTGAAGTGGGCCTTTATTCATTTTCCAATGAATTTTGTGTTTTGAAGGTAGCTGCTTAAAAATACATCATGAGTCAGGTGAGCCGTTTTTTTCCAGCTCTAGACTGCAGTGAGATGGGGAGAAGGCAAACTCTAGAGACTGGTTTCTTATTCCACACATACAAACATTTTGTATTTTAGATGAATGTGTCTTAAGTTCAAGCATCAGCCAGTGATACAGTAGTTGCAAGGCTAAATGTTAGTGGTTTCCAATACATATTCCTGCACATTTTTCTCTGGGCTATAATCAATTGCTGGTCGTAATAGCAATAGCAATTATGTAGTGACTTCAAATAAGTAAGGAGAGTAACTGCCTAATCTCCTAGTTATTTACCTAGCTATTTAGCTAGCCCTGTGATAGATGATGACTTCTTTGTATGTGTAGTGCTTTCTGAGTGTATTTAGACAGCTTCACTTTCTTCATATTTTTTTGTGTTATAGACACAAAAAACTTATAACTGATTAAACATATTTGTTTTGTTATCAATCTATCAGTCACAATACCCCATAATGACAAAGCGAAAACACATTTAAGAAATGTTTGCTAATTTATAAAAAATTAGAAATGGAAGTATCTCAAATACGTAAGTATTCAGATGCTTTGCCATGACACTAAATTGAGATTAGATTCATCCTGTGTCCTTAGATCATCCTTAAAATGTCTCTAGAATTGGATTGTGTTTTGTTTGATTGAATTTGAGTCCATCTGTGGCAAATTCATGGCATGATTTGACTGGACCCCCGCTGATGTGGAAACGGCACTGCCCAAATAAGTCGACCAATTTTTTCTGTAGTCTTGACTCATAAATGCCCCTGAATCAAAAAGTCAGTTCACTGCACCCCCAAACCTCTGCTTCAGAGGCGGAGCTTTAATGGGTGCGATGGGAGTGTGGCACCCAAGGCAGCCCATCACAGGGGCCCCCAAGAAGTTTATCTTATATTAGAAAAAATTATAGCAAGCAGAATAAAATAATATTATGATAAATTTGCTACATATTATTTAGTCGACATTAAAGTGATAAACATCTATATTTTTTATGATTCCATAATGCATTTGTATGATCGACCAATCTTTGACCACATGGGAGTGTAGCCAACGTTGCCAGATGGGCCAGTTTCCCAAATAATTGGGCTATTTTTAATGACAGTGTGCAGTTTTTATGTGGAGACAGCTAGTGATTGGGCCTATATTGTCGGTGAATCTGGCAACCCTGGGTATAACGTTGGATTTTGTCGGCTCATTTGCTAAGGATCTGAAAAGTGGAAAATTAAGTAACAAAACATAAAAATGGAAGGTAGATATGTCTGCCACTCAAAGGAAAGAAAAGCAATACATTATAAAAATTTAAAATAATGATATGTGCCCTTGAGAAACATCTTTAGTAAAGTTTTTGAGCAGCAGAAGCAAGAGAAAATGGATAGATCTGACATTACAATGACAGGAGCAGCATTGCAGTTTATAGCAAAAGGCAATTACAGTTATGATTCAGGTCCAAAATCTGCTAGCAGTGAAGTTTTGCAACGGCAGGTACGTTTTGTTGTAGCCTAATAGCAAGCTTCTGTTCATCATGGTACGTGAAACGTACGTACATTTTTGAGAGTGTAGTATTAAATATTTATAATATCTGCCTATATTTTAGTTGGGAATTCAGGTAGCAAGACTTCTGCGATGGGGGGATTGTGGTACGGGGTGGCCTCCGCAGCTAAGATTTGCACCCATGGGAGAGAACGCTAAGCTCCGGCACTGCTCTGCTTGCCACAATCTCCCCTTATACTGCTTCATTCAACAACATTGTCTCAGAACAGAATTTACAAGCCAAAATCTCCCATCTGAATGTGTCCAGCTCCATTCGAATGCGTGCTCTTGATCCTCCTTTTACTCGTTCTATACTATTGAAAGTTGACCGGCTGTTGACCTGAGGCAATGGAAATAACCTGGAACTCAACACAAAGCAAACGGTGGAGGTGGTGCTTGACTGAATCCCACCTAAAGATTGATGGCTCTGCTTTTACCTCGGCTAAATCATTGAAATTCCGAGGGACCATCTCCCGTAGTCTCAGGTGGGAGGAAGACATCACAGCAACTGCCAAGAAGGCTCTTCAATGGATGTAATACTTGTTGCAGCATAAATAAAAATTATCCCAGTGAATGGATTGGTTACAGACAAAAGATAATTATTTGCTGCTACTTCTAATGAATGGGTCATTATATTAACATACGGTACATTCAAAAGTATTTTGTTACTTTATAGCCTCATTCTAAAATTGATTAAAGAGATTTTTTTCCTCATCATTCTGCACACAACACCAAATAAGGGCAAACTAACAACAGGCTTTTAGATTTTATTGTAAATATGTAAAAAAACAAAAAGAGTAACCAGGCAAGCCTAGTTCAGCCGGCCTGCGATTAGAAGGAATGAATGTTGTTGCCCTCACTGGATTTGAACCTATGTGAAAGGCTGTGTCTTAACCACTACGCCACTCAGCTATACGTGTGCAGAGTATTCTGCATTGTTAAACCATTTAGCCATAAACTCCACATTACTTCCACCACAGACAGCATCTATGAACTGTATGACTTTTGCCATTGGCCGTTTTATTATTAGCCAGTAATAGGCCTACTAGTATCTACTTACTACTTGGAATAGACATAAGAATTGAGCAATTGCTAGCGAGTCTGAAGATGAACTTTACACTGCCAAAGCTATTTAATTTCATGGTACAACAACGTTAGTTTGTCTTTCATTCGTGAATGACACTGATAAAATAACTATCCATATAGGTGACAATAGCTGATGTTTTCGTCTAGTGAAATGAGAGAATCGTGGAAACACCTCCATTTTTACTGCGCAAGGGGTTGTGGTCTATATTACCCTGAAAAGCATGCGTGGATGTGTACTGCGAAAATCCACCAGAAATAGTCGCAATATAACTGCAAACAGTTTTAATTTAGGCTTACTATAACATTGCTACTGAAGCTTGTAGCAAGCAACGTTTTTGTCTAACCTGAACAAATCCTAATGCATACTTTGTTCTGTCAGAGGTGAGGATCAAACACCGGTCGCCCACATGGCAGTCCGCGTCTCTAACCACTACACTATTTAACAATGGGTAGTCAGTCAGTCAGGCACTCAGTAAGAGACATTCGTTCTTCTTGGCTGGCTCCGCTTATGTGGTCCGGCAAAAATAAAATTGAAATATCACATTTACATGAGTATTCAGACAATTTGCTATGACAATCAAAATTGAGCTCAGGTGAACGCGATTTCCATTGATAATCATTGAGATATTTGGTCTTAATTGGAGTCCACCAGTTGTAAATTCATTGATATGACATGATTTAGAAAGGAACACACCTGCCTATATAATGTCCCACAGTTGACAGTGCATGTCAGAGCAAAAACCAAGCCATGAGGTTCAAGGAATTGTCTGTAGAGCTCCAAGACAAGATTGTATTGAGGCACTGATCTGAAAAAAAAAATTTGGAAATTGTTTGGAAACACTCTTCCAAGATCTGTTGAACAGCCAAACTGAACAATCGGGGGAGAAGTGCCTTGGTCAAGGAGTTGACAGTTAGAGGGGTGAAACACATTCATCATAATGTTCTAATAAGTGTCTGGTTCAGACACGGGATATCAGGTTAGCACAATTACACACTAGGTAAAAGGAAGAAGTGTTGACTACGTTGACAATAAAACATGAAGCCATTAAGCTACTACATTTCTCCTTCTTTACAATGTATTCCTTTAATGACATTCACCGCAGAAGTAAAACTGGAAATGGCAAACTTTTGCAAGATCATTTTACTACTGAGTAACCAAGAAAGCTAGAGTAGAAAGACAAGCAAGAAAATCTAGTTACCAGAGGTAATGTCCAGTGCCGTATAGATTAGCTCAGCAATTTATATTGTCAGTGCTGTCACTTAACATGCCAGTCGATGAAAGGATATAGATGTAAATATCATACTAATTGTAGGAGTATCAGGCTCAGCCCCAGGCCAAGACCACATGCGACAATTCAGGTGACTGTGTCCAAAAACTCATTTAAGGAACCTCTTTAAACCAGAAAAGGTACCAGGCAAGCATAGTTCAGCCGGCCCGCAATTAAAAATGATAAATATTGTTGCCCTCACTGGATTCAAACCCAGGTCTCCCACATGAGTGGCTGTTTCTTTAACCACTACACCACGATGCTAAATGTTTGCCCAGTGTTGGTATAGCATTTCGACATTAGATCATTTTGTCACGCATTGACATCAAGCCAAGTTTGAAACGTTTCTTAATAAGTTTACCTCCACCACAAATAGCATCAAAGAAATGTATGGCTTTTGCCACTGGCTGTTTTAACAGCTTATTAGCCAGAAATAGATTAGTATTTAACTTACTACTTGGAATAGTCATGAGATTTGAGCAATTGCTATCGAGACTGAATATGAACTTAATACAGCCAAAACTATTTCATGGCACAAAAACGTTTGTTTTTCTTTCATTCGTGAATGACATTGATACAATAACTATCAATATAGGTGACGATAACTGACTTTTTCGTCAAGTGAAAAGAGAGAGAATGGAGAGAATGGTTGAAACCCCTACTCGAGAGAATCGTTGAAACCCCTACTCGAGAGAATCGTGGAAACCTCTACTGCCCAAGGGGTTTTTATCTATCCTATATTACCCCAAAAATCATGCACGGGTGCGTACTTCGAAAATACACCAGAAATAGTCGCAATATAAACAGTTTTATTTTAGGCTTTCTATAATGTAGCTATTGAAGGTTGTAGCCAGCAAAGTTTTTGTCTATCCTGACCCAAAATGCATGCACGGATGCGTACTTCGAAAATCCACCAGAAATAGTCGCAATATAAACAGTTTTATTTTAGGCTTACTATAATGTAGCTACTGAAGTTTGTAGCCAGCAAAGTTTTTATCAATCCAGAACAAATCCTAACACATAATTTGCATTGACTGTAACAATTTTCAAAAGCAGGACCTATTGATTGCAGGTCCGCGTCTCTAACCAGTACGCTATTTAACAAGGGGTAGTCAGTCAGTCCCTCAGTAAGAGACATTCGCTCTTCTTGGCCAGCTCCGCTTACACGGTCCGGAAAAAGTATATGTAACTTCTTTGAGGATTATATGTGTTAGTTTTTGAGGAAGGTTACTTCCTCCACTAAATGTTATTTTATTGTTATTTGATCCATTAGGAGTTGGTTCATTGGTTCAGTAAAAACTACACATTATATTTGAAAGTAAACAAATCAAAGCCGTAAAGGAATACAGAGATATGAACTGGTCATTTGCCTGACAATCAGAAAATTGCCAGATGTAAAGGAACACAACATAAAAGCCCTTGATTATAATACCTGGGCTATAATGCTGAAGGCAGGTGGTTAGTCTTTCTGGAAATTAATCAATAAACCTGTGAGAATTCTAATGACAAAATGTATACCAGAGAAAGAATATAAAGCAATAGAGAGCTACAGGGGCTGGTTGAGTAGAGGGGTGTATAGTGTTCTCAGCAGGCATAACAACTGTGCGACTCAATGGAGATACATATCCATTTTGAGGGTAGGGAAAATGTTTAGTGTGCAACAGGGATATCCCATATGCCTGCAAACAAACATTGCTAGCTACAGTACTTAGTACTTTCGACCAACGATGCAAACAACAGAATCTTTGGGGATAACATGCATTTCAAAAATACTTCTCATTTTATCAACCTGATAATCTGTTGCTCAATTTGAAAGTAATAATAACAGTGAAACTAAATTGCAATGTTTCATTTAAGAAATGTCAGTCTGTACACACATTTACTCCCGTTGGCCGTACTAGTTTTTCTCTACTGTGATTGAATCAGCATGGTATCAGTCAATTTTCAATACAAAAAACAAAACAAATCTAACTAAGACTGAGTCTCAGATTTATAGTATGCAGAGCGAGCATGCATTGGAATAGATTGATTTTGACAGTAGCCCAAAAGCAGTCTCATCTCTCCGTGAGTGGATGAACTTTTCAATGCTCAGATCAGAGTGTAAATCTTGCATGCAATATATTTGTGGATATTTCTTCAACTTGGGCAGTTAGCCAAGTTACCTGTTGAATTTTGGTCATCAATGGGGCGGTTCCTGCTTCCTGTTACTGCATCAAACATGTAGTCTATTCCTATTACATTTTAAGTTGTCTTTGAAAAATGTCAGGTGAAAAGTGTAGTCATGACTAAACGGGCAGTGTTTTGTGACATGTATTAACATACAAATAATAATAGAAAGTGGGTATCTGACATCGTCTCATCTGTAAGCCCAGATAACAATAAAAATAATGGTATTTTGTAAAGTAGTTACTTGTACCATTACATTGAAAATTTTCAATTCTTTGTTCAAAACAATTTGCAGTAGCAATTAGGTTTTGGGGCCATGTTGAAGGGCAGTATGGAAGATTTTCCCATTGTCGGTTCAGTGAAAAAGACATATTTAATTAGGGTTAAGCCCTAATGGACAACATTTTGTAAATTCTTATGCAATGTATGTCTTCACTTAACACCAGATCCATTTGTTTGGTAGGGGACTCTAATGGGTCAACATAATACTCGCAATAGCCTATTGAAAGCCTGTTGAAATATGTTATTTAATGTGGATACAGTTTTACTTGAAAACACATAATAAAAGTTACACAAAATTCTGACAACTTTCAATTTTCTCCTCACAAGACCAGAAATTAGCTCACTGACAAAAATAATTAGAGGGAACATTGAATATAAGTAAATCAGACTAACCAAATTGCTTGTCTGGCACTCTCCAACTTCCACAGTTAACACGCTTTCACCTGCTTTTTTAGTAAGCCTTGAGGCAGTACCCAGCAGTGAGAACCCCTGCCTTGAAAACAATGGAGCACTTTTGCAACATGTTTCTACATCACAAATTTCAAAGGCAAAATTGCATTGTCAGGGGCAAAAGAAGAGCCTGGTTTACTATTAAAATCCCAAAATACTGTACATCAGTTTTTCTCTATAAAACATCTGGTTGCCCTTGAACAATCTTTTTTTTTTACTGATGATTAACTTTTAATAAAACATTTGACAACTAACATCAATTATACTCAAGCAATTCAACATGATCTCACATTTTGTCAAGTGAAAGTCCCTCCTAGTGAGCTGTGGGAACTATGACCAGACAGAGAGGCAGGCTCCACTCCTGCAACATTGTGCAAGCAAATCTCGGTCTTCATGTACGTAAGCAGTACCAGCGTTCTAGTTGGCGAACCTTTTCTTGGTTAAAATAAACAAGTGAACATACAGAAATAGTAAGGCTGGAGTTTAATTTAATAGTACAACTGCGGTTTTGCTACGGAAATCGATTTTGCCACTTTCCACATCCTATTTGTCACGTCTGCTCCGCGTGGCACAGCGGCTCCCCTTTCTCTCTGGTGCTCCACCCCGCCGGTTTACTAACCACCGGCAGGAGAGTGACGGCAGCATCGCTTCCCGAGGACACACCTGCTTCCAATCACTGATTAGTTGTGTTATATTCTATTGTTAACCCACCACACCTCATGGATTATTGTTTGCCTGTTAGCTACCGTGCTGGTGCGCTTGTTAAACCTTACGAAAAGAAAATAACTTATAAAGTAATCATTTGAATCGTTCATTTTGTTTCTTTTTTTTGCCTTTCTTTTACTCACTCGTTATACTCGCACCATCACACCATTAACAAGATATGCTATGCTATAAGTTATTCTGACAAATCTGCCTCATTAAGTCAGCAAAAAAACACTGACTTAATGAAAAAAGTGTCAAAAAAGTGACATTCTCACTTCGGCACATGCATGAATGTTTGTGTGAATTGATGCTGTAGGTGTGAACGAGGCATTTTCGTTACCAATTTTTCTTTTCATAGTTCACATTTTATTTTGGAATTGAAAGGCCCCATGGCGGTTGAAGTTTCAGTTGCCAAACTTACTGTGACATTTCTCAAACTTATCATTTCAGTGCAACTTATCATTTCAGTGCAAAAATGAATACACCCGTATTTTACTATCGGTGTAACATGTTGATTTAACATTTCGTGGCACAGAAAATTTGATAAATATAACTATTTGATACATATAGCTATTTGGATTTGGTAAATAGATCTATTTTTTTATGTGGACCCAGTGACTTATTTGAGCGCTCGAACCTGGACTCCCGACCACAGACTTTGAGACTCTGATGGCCGTGAATTAGAATTGACTAAGATTTGACAATAGGGACTAGTGACTTGACTACATCTCTGATAGTAGTACATGTTGTTAATAGCAACCACAAGGTTACTGGAGAGCAACTTGTTTAGGTTAATGCTAGGCTGGCTATTTTAAATAACACAATACCCTTTAATGAAGTAGCAATTTCCCTGAAATAGCTAGCCAGCATAAAACAAACTATGTGAATAGTATGCTTAGAACCTTTGCAACCTTTCTAAATCTATATGAAGAACATCCATCTCAACCATTATTTACATCAATGAATGTTGTTGATTGAAATGTTCTGCATCACCAGAAGATGGGGTTAAAAAAAATCCCTTTGAATGCTTACTCCAACTTAGGGCCACCCCAAGAGCCCGCCCTAAGTCATAAGTGCCATACTCCTAATTGAAACCCAAAATGTTGGTGCCGATACCAGTGTTTGGGAAAAGCGCCAGTGGAAATTCACCACCAGAGGTCTAATGAGCCCCAGTTCACTGGTGTCTCATTTCTATTCTGTTATAATGAGTAGTAGACTGGGAAGAGCTAGCTCTGATGAACCTTATTAGTGACTGCCTAAACCCTAAAAAAAAAGCATCACGAGTGGTCAAATTATTTTAAATTTTTTTGCCAAGAAAATATCACCATCTTCAATAGAAATGCTATTCAACTTAGGACCTCCTTTGATATCGATGCACAGCAGTATTGAGCAGCAACTGAACCAAAACAGCAGATTCAAAAATTGTTTTTCTTTTTTGGTTTTCAAATAGGCTTTTCAAATATATATATATATACAGTACAGGCCAAAAGTTTGGACACACCTTCTCATTCAATGCGTTTCCTTTATTTTCATGACTATTTACATTGTAAATTCTCACTGAAGGCATCAAAACTATGAATGAACACATGTGGAATTATGTACTTAACAAAAAAGTGTGAAATAACTGAAAACATGTCTTATATTCTAGTTTCTTCAAAGTAGCCATATATATATATACATACATATGTATACTACTGTTCAAAAGTTTGGGGTCACTTAGAAATGTCCTTGTTTTTGAACGTAAAGCTATTTTTTCTCCATTAAAATAGAATTCAATTGATCAGAAATACATTTTTTATGAATTATCTACATTGGCGTACAGAGGCCCATTATCAGCATCCATCAGTCCTGTGTTCCAATGGCACGTTGTGTTTGCTAATCCAAGTTTATCATTTTAAAAGGCTAATTGATCATTACAAAACCCTTATGCAACTATGTTGGCACAGCTGAAAACTGTTTTGTTGATTAAAAAAGCAATAAAACTGGCCTTCTATAGACTAGTTCAGTATCTTCAGCGTTATACCAATGTGGATTTGATGACAAGCTCAAAATGTCCAGAAACAAAGAACTTTCTTCTGAAACTCATCAGCCTATTCTTGTTCTGAGAAATGAATGCTATTCCATTTGAGAAATTGCCAAGAAACTGAAGATCTCATACAAAGCTGTATTAGTCCCTTCGCAGAACAGCACAAACTGGCTCTAATCAGAATAGAAAGAGGAGTGGGAGGCCCCAGTGCATAACAGATCAAGAGGACAACAACATTAGTGTCTAGTTGGAGAAACAGATGACACACAGGTCCTCAACTGGCTGCTTCATTAAATAGTACCCACAAAACACCAGTCTCAACGTCAGCAGTGAAGAGGCAACTCCGGGATCCTGGCCAAGAAAAAGCCATATCTCAGACTGGCCAATAAAATAAAAAGACTAAGATGGGCAAAAGAACACAGACACCAGAGAGAGGAAGATTGGAAAGAAGTGTTATGGACAGACTAATCTAAAAGTTTGAGGTGTTTGGATCACTAAGAAGAATATTTGTGAGAAGCAGATCAAATGAGACGCAAATCAAAAGATGCTGAAGGAGTGTTTGATGCCATCTGTCAAGCATGGTGAAAGCAATGTGATGGTCTGTGGGTGCTTTGGTGCTGGTTAAGTGGGAGATTTGTACAGGGTAAAAGGGATCTTGAAGAAAGGCTATCACTCCATTTTGCAACACTATGCCATAACCTGTGGATGGCACTTGTTTGCTGCCAATATCCTCCTACAACAGGACAATGACACAAAGCAAAGTTCCAAACTATGCAAGAACTATTTAGGGAAGAAGCAGTCAGCTGGTATTCTGTCTATAATGGAGTGGCCAGCACAGTCACTGGATCGCAACCCTGTTGAGTTGCTGTGGGAGCAGCTTGACCGTATGGTATGTAAGAAGTACCCATCAAGCCAATCCAACTTGTGGGAGGTGCTTCAGGAAGCATGGGGTGAAAACTCATTAGATTATCTTAACTAATTGATTAGAATGTCAAAGGTCTGCAAGTCTTTAATTGCAACAAATAGAGGATTCTCTGACGAAAGCAAAGAGTGAAGGACACAATGATTAAAAATCATTATTTCTAATATTGTCATTGACTATATGCCCTGTTCATGTTGCTATATTTTCAATTCAAACTAATTTCATGTATGTTTTCATAGAAAAGAAGTGACCCCAAACTTTGATATGGTACGTATTCCTGATGGTGTCCATATCAGGTTAATTTCAGTGCCAAGAGAAAAAGGAGAAACAGATACATTGATGGAGACAATACATGCTGGTAAATAAAACCTTGATGTGTGTATGTATTTGAGTCTTCTGCCAAACCAAGGATCGTCTCTGGGATGAACAGGCCACAGAAACAAAGAAAAATACAATAACATTTCACAGAAATAGATGACAATCAATTCTTGATTATATGTTGAATGCATTAATGTTTGGCACTGAACAAGGTAAATAATCGCTTTAATGATGAATGAGTTATTTGGGATTGGAACATGGAAAAGGTATATACATGGATGAAAACATCAACGTCAGCTCAATTCTCTTTTTCCACTCATTCATTTTCTTAGAATGTGCACAAGACATTACAAACATGACTCAAATGTTTCTTAGTAGCCAGACATCTTGCTGTCAAAAAAGTATTTCTTATTCTTCACTTTCTCCAACCTTATACTCCCAACCTTCTTGCTTGATCTTGAAAGCTTTTTAAAGCCATCACTTGACCCCAGGATGGCCAAAATAGCAACAGTTGTGGTTGTGAGTAGAGGTCCAATATATTTCAGATCAACTCGATCCTCACCCCCAACCACCCTCTGTTCAGAAACACAGTGACCGTAGCTACCTAGATTCACTTCCTCAATAGAAATGTGCCACATTTATATTATGTTTTTCCACTGACACATGGATTCCCTGATTTCATTGTCTTCCTACACAGGTCCTCATCAGCTTTCATCCAAAATATAATTAACATGATGAATATATCGTGCAAGATACCATTATTGACCAACATGTCCTCAAATAACGACATGCTGAGATGATTCTTCTCCGCTTGACAAGTAGCCTACAAACAATTTTCTCTGGGTTATAAAAGAAAAACCCTTTGGCCTTTAAATAAAAATGCACATAATTGCCTCAAGTGAAGGCAGGATGTGACATATAACCACAGAAGAGAGTGTGCAATAATGACAGGTAATGTAGGAAAGGACCCTGAATGATGCTACCACTGAAAGCGAAGAGAGTGGGCTGCTAGATCTGCCATGCAGTGGTGAGGCTCTTTGAGTACACACAAAGCGGAACACAGAGTAATTGCATTTTGACTGGGGCATTCTTCTGAGTCATTTTATTGGTGGAAGAGGGAAAGGCAGCTGGCTGCTGTCACAAAAGCGTGATCCTGTACTGAGAGGATTGGGCCAGGGTACGTTGGGATGGATCACGGCTACACGGTGTCTTCTCTGAGAAATTAGCCGTCTATGTCAATATGCTTCCAAACTTACAGGCACGCCCAGGGTTTGCGTCTTCTTAGATGGTGTGATTTTGGGCTTTAACACAATATTTTTGATGTTAGGACAAAGCTCAGACCTTGAAATGACATCCACTTGCTCTATTGGCCAGTTCACTGACTGACTAACTTCAACACACCAAGTCTTCCAGGTTGGCTAAATCACTGAGCTCCTAAGTTGGATATGGGGAATGAGGACATGACACCAATGTTACTTTTTGGGTTAGTATTTAGAATAATTTAGTTTCTATACTATGCCTTTTTGGACGAGTACAGTGCTAGAGCTTAATTTTTCTGCTAGGCTCTTTGACCCAAGGTGCATGCATAGGTGTAAAAAGTACAAAATAAAAGTACTTGGCTGTGTTTACCAAGTGAGGGAAGTTCATAATTAAGACCAAAATGACAAGATAAACAGAGTTCATAACTGACCAGTGACCTTAATTGATCAATAAAGTAAAAAGAACTAAAAGACTAAACACCCACACACTCCGCACTTCATGGACTGAATTTTACCACTGTGGTCCAGATTCTGAAACATAGCTAAGTACTTTTACTTTGAAATGATTACATCTCTGGTGCAGTACTTGGATGTGTTCAGAAGTGTAGAATGTGTGGGTTTTTAGTATTCCTTCTTACTTCATTGATCAAATAAGGTCGCTGGTGAGTTGTGAACTCCCTAACCTTGTCATTTAGGTCTTAACATGGAACTTCCCTCACTTGGTGAGCACAGCCAAGTACTTTACGTTTGTTGATATGTCTGGGTGCAGAAGACCAGTTTTTGTTATATATGTGTGTGGATGCCAGAGGCTTTACTCCAACTGAATAGAAGTGAAAAGACATCAGATGAAACAATGTATCCTTAAATCCATTTCAAACAACGAGACATACCAGGCAGTCATTTGGTAATGGTTTGAAGTTTGCGATTGCTTTCTGCAAACAGAAAACGAAGGCATAGTTCAGCATAGTTTGGTGTTATGTTCTCATGAAATAGGACTATGGTGGAATTACCTCAGAAAATCATGTGGACATGGCAGACATTATAAAGTTCTGCTCCACTCCTTCAGCTTGGCAGCGGACTCTGAGGGTTTTATTGATTGGAGTTTCATTAGTAGCCCATGGCTTGCTGTAAAAGCTGGAGGTTAGAAGAGTTCCACCTGGGACCCAGCGTCTGTGTAAACTCAAACACTGACCGACTCTGGAGATACAGGAAGGCTGGAGAAGGAACATCCCTAACATCACTCCTCTAAAAGATGATGGGAGAGACATTAGAGAGAGAGGAAGAGAAGGAGGGTGGAAGAGAGAAAGAGAAAGTGAGGTGGAGATAGAGTTAGAGCGGAGGTACAGCATATGCCCGGGGCCATTGCATCCTGATGTGTTCTCTTTAAAGGAGGGAAATGAGAGAGGTGATGGAGGGGATATGCCATTCGCCAGGTTAGGCCATGCAATCTCCTTATCACCAGGAGCAGATTATGGCTGGAGGGGCCCACACGAATGAGAGCAATGGTGGGTTCAGAGACCACATGGTACAAACCGGCACGCTCAATGCATGGATAATGCATAACAGGACAGATTTTTTTTCAATTCAGAACTGGATCTAGTCTAAAGTAAGCTCAACTAAACTCTTAACAGTAAGTATGTAGACGTATGTCCTACCAATCTGCTGATATCTTTGAAAGGTTGAAAGGCTAATTATCTGATTCCAATCTCTTGGGCACACCTGAGAAACTGTATTATATTTGTTTCCACCAATTATCATTTCCTGACGGACTGTGGAAGAATGAGAAGCTTTCAGCACTCTCTTCTCTACAAACTGTTTCAGAGTGGGTGTTAAGAAATTACCATTGGCATTTCAATGCCAAAACAGCCTACCGGTATTTCAACGCACACATCTGTTCAATTATACCTGAGAACCTCCAGATAATTACCTCTCTTCCCTACGGCTCCATTGAATTACTATTGATCCGGGGAACTAAGGAGCCAACCAGAGTTCATATCTCCACTTCCTTATAACAGAGATGATGCAGTCAAAAAACTCCTTCCTGCTTCTTGACTTTCGTCTCCTGCCTTCTCCTCTGTCAAAAATAGATATCTTTCAAGTGCCCAGTACATGTGAATGATATGGTGAAACTGGTTGAAGTCAACGGTGTTACTCATTGACTCATTGATTACTCATTTACTCATTACCTTTCTTAAAAAGTTTGAACGCTGTGAATTATATGCAGACTTTTTTTGGCTCTAACGCAAAGATAAATGGAGCAGTAATGGACACGCACTCTATGTACTTATTTGTTATTGGTTTTCGAAAAGCTTTAATTGACAGTGAGAATCAGGGGACAGGTGAAGTGTGGACGCAGAGTTGAAGGGTGGAGGCGGGTATTGAACCCTTGTCTCTGGCAGGGAGCTACGGTCTATGTGAATGGAGCCGGGAGTGTTACCACCAGAACACTGCTCCGCACTTCGAGACCGACCACTAACTAGACATTATTATTCGTTGTTTGTAATATTAATACATTTAATAAATAGTGACCATTGGTACACCAAACCCCTTAGCTAGATATGAAATGGCACAACCAACACTTGCTGATCAAATAATATTTTGGTTTTAAGTTGTAGATTTTTTTTAGCCTGTTTTAATTATCCTAAAGATGCCAACCTTGCGGTATATATTTGAACTTATAAAGGGGAACAATAGAAACATTACTCAAGTCTTTCAGAAATAATATGTAAGCAATCAAACAATTCTTATTTGACAGGTATATCAAATTCTTGAATTTTAATGCTAATGTCTGTTTTTGACATTAGGTGAATAAATCAGAGAGGGATTTTATTTAATATAGTTACTGGACTTCCAAAGCAGCAGCGGTGGCTCTCTTTAGGGTGTTAAAGGTGAAGCCCCACTTGTGATTGTAAAAACACACACCTGTTCTGTATATAACTGTATTATATACAGATATTAATATTTTTTCTTAAATTATGGATTATGTTACGATAAAAGTGTGTTAAAAGTGTTAAGATTTGACTGTTTAAAAAATTATTCTTAAAAAAGCTTTTGAGTTCACAGAAGCTCTGGTCATTTTGCAGAACGCCCAGCACTGGGATTTCAGATCAATTGTTTGCCTATGGGGGAGGCTGCACCAATGAAATACTGGGGATTTCATCACCTGACCTTTGTGGCACAGTATTAATGGACCAATTTGGGATGTTGAAATTAACAACCTCGTCTCTAAATTTTAATGAAGATAGCTTTCTATATCAGGTATAGCCTAGATGATGCCAAAGAGCAAACAATATAGACACTCAGTCAGTGTCATCATGTGGATACCACAGGTCTAGAAAAAGAGATTGGACCAGATAAACAGTACATCTGCATCAATCAAGCTGAAGCATTCAAATTACAGAGGACAGAAGCAAGCAATATGCTCATACTGTATCTTGGAAAAATATATTCCTGTGCTGCAGCACATTTGGGGAATACTTTGCTAACAGTAAGCTAGCTACCTATTAGCAAAGTTGTTGGCCAATGCCAAAACAGCATACTGGGCTGGAAAACTGTTGACTCAAATTGACTATCAAATTAAACTTTGGTGCTGGCAGTTATAGGAAAAGAAAACAGAATTTCGGAACCAGGCTGGGATTTTGAACTTTGGAATTTGGACAGTACAATCAATGAAATACCACAAAGTGCAAGCTGGTCTTCTCACCATAATGCAAGGTAATAGTTACTCATTTAGTTATTTTCTAAGTTTTGTGAAATATAGAGTACCATACATATTTCTATGAGTTAGCTTACTTTACATTCGTTTGTTGTACTGCAGTCATAGTGTAATAATTTCACTCCCCTGTTTTTCGTATGACCATGTTTCAGCTACAGTATATGGCCTTATTCGGAGGTCAGTGGAAGTAGTTTAGCTATAGCCATTTCAGCTAGCATTGACCTATCATTCATTTTTTAATTGGATGGGTGTCAATTTCATGATATGCTTGTTGAATTATGCAGGAGAACATGACAGCAGACTAGGCATCTCAGCTGAGTGCTGGTAAGCTAGGTAGACCACGTTTTTGGTGGCTGTTGCCCTTTTCCATTAATATATTCATGTATGCAGATAGACCCAGTGTATACAGTATGTGCACATCATTTTCTTTATTTTATCACTAAAGAAATTCCTGATACATTAAAATAATGTATGAGTGCATTATATGAGAAAAGTGACATTTTGCAATACATTTAATACATTCCCACCCAAAATGCCTGAATTAATGGTCCGTGTCAGCGCAATGTTTTATGGGCTATAATTCAGACGATAACCAAGTATCTTCGTAAGCATTCATAAGAACAGTTTATTGTTTCACCTTTCAGCATTCTCCATGACTATTGCTAATGTACATTGGTGTTTATCTAGATGAGTAGTCCAGAGTTTGGTAATATCTACAATGTTACGATGCACATAATCATGGAGACACGTGAACACACACACGCAACCTCACACTCGCACACACACACGCTGTAAACCTGTGTGTTTTAATGTGACATTAAATGACAGAATAATGGCCCAGATGAGATAGCAAATGATGCCTTCCTCTGAGACAATTGTTCCATCTTCTTGCGAAGACACCGTAAGTATATGAATGTGACGTTTGTATATGAATGTGTCAAACGTCAAACACTTTGGATTGAATCAGTAAGATCAGTGACTGTAGAAGAACAATATGGTTGGCTTTTGAGAGCAGACCTTCAGATGAACCTTCAGATGCTCAGCTTTCTCAAATTAATTAATTGATCTGGCGGAAACTCATATTCCCTGGAACCAAGTAGAATCTCTCCATTTCTAATGTACTGAATTTGTATTCACTCAAACATATGGCAAGTAACCATGGAAACAAATGAAATCTCATTTTGCAAAATAAAGCTATTTGATCATATGCATTTAGAGAGCGACAAAGACTGGATTTTCCAGTGGAACTGGAGAATCTTGGGATAATACAATTGCCTTTATGAGCAGAGAACTGAGGCAATGGAACAGTTGCCATGGCACCCTCACCTTCCCTTGCTGAACAGTCTCTAGAGTAGGTGATAAGTTGCAAATTGACTGTTGTTAGTGGATTCATTTGGATTTTCATACTAACTCTGTGTTGTTCTAAATGGCATGAAATGATTGCAATGTTTGGTACATGATCACAAGTTAATTATGAAATAAATACATATTAATCTCTGTAAAAACCACAGACTCACCCAAAAACATGAGTCCAATGTGGACATAATCAGAGATCTTGTTTAGCGGAGGGTCATTATCTCCAATGTAAAAAAGAAATGTCCTTCTGATAACAGTGTTGGGTTTTTGTCTGGGATAGCTTTATCATACTCCATTACAAAATCCCTGCCATGTGGAAGCTACGGTGACTCATATAATAAATACTGCATCATCCCTCTAAAATGTTGATAACTTCTTCCTGCTAATGTATAAAGTACTTCGGATATTGTCCATAAAGTCCATGTATTTGTGTAAAGCTTAGAAAGAGAAACATGAACGGAGTGAGGCGGAGAAAGAAGCAGGGATATAAATCATAGTCAGTCGATTACCCTGTGACACCCCTTGGTTATCTGGTACAAATGTATTGTGTATGTGGACAGCAACATCTCTGTAAGCTATGTAAGACCAGCTTTCCATCTCCTGTTATACTGAAAATCGATTTGCAATCTTCAAAATGAACTGTATCCAATCGCCATAGATTGTTTCATTGACGGCAAATTAGATTATAGACACAACGGAATGACCCAGAACATTACCCAACTTCAGGCATAACGGCATGTGCAGTATATACAGTAAAATAACTATAATCTCTTAACATGGAAGCTATTTTGCATACGACGGAGGGTTTTGTCTTGTTCAAATGTGACAAGCTATCACCTACACAGTGAAATGTGAATTGGGTATTACATATATATTGTATCTGAATGCTCCCTGGCGACATGGGGCTCTAGCTTCCGTTTATGTGAGATGAACACAGTGTTGAAACAATTACTTTTACATCCAAAGTCATACGTTATGTTATATGTCCAATGTCAGACGACTATTCCTTCTCTCTCTGCTAAACATTTTGGCATATACCGTAGCTCCGAACAGCAAACCACGCTTTGCCCTGTCATCAATATCCCATTGAAACCCAATATGATTAGTCTTGTATATTGATGCTGACTCGCTATATATCCTTGCATCCATTATCTATGTTTGTTCTTTAGCTGCTAATGTTTTACATGGTTGCCTTACAATCAATACAAACCACAGACAGCACAAGTTCAGGCATAAGCCTAACTCAATGGACGATACAGTCAAAACATAGCAAAAACCTTGCCCCTGAATGGTGCAGTGTTCAAAGGCACTGAGAGTCCCTGAGGGGCGGTGCATATTGGCCAAGCACCATCCAGAATGGATACATCATTTAGCAGATGTACTTTTTCAGTGCAACTTACAGTTAGTGTATACACAGATCAGCCATAACATTATGACCCCTGACAGGTGAAGTGAATAACACTGATAATCTCGTTATCATGGCACCTGTCAGTGGGTGGGATATATTAGGCAGCAAGTGAACATTCTGTCCTCAAAGTGAATGTGTTAGAAGCAGAAAAAATGGGCAAGCATAAAGATCTGAGCGACTTTGACAAGGGCCACATTGTGATGGCTAGAGGACTGGGTCAGAGCGGCTCTAAAACTGCTGCCCTTGTCGGATGTTCCCGAACTGCAGTGGTCAGTACCTATCAAAAGTGGTCCAAAGATGGAAAAGCTGTAAACTGACAACAGGGTCATGGGCGGCCAAGGCTCATTGATGCATGTGGGGAGCGAAGGCAGGCCCATGTGGTCCGATACAACAGACGAGCTACTGTAGCTCAAATTGCTGATAAAGTTAATGCTGGTACTGATAGAATGCTGTCAGAACACACAGTGCATCGCAGTTTGTTGCGTATGGGCCTGCGTAGCCTTAGACCAGTCAGGGTGCCCATGCTGACCCCTGTCCACTGCCTGAAAGCGCCTACAATGGGCACGTGAGCATCAGAACTGGACCACGGAACAATGGAAGAAGCTGGCCTGGTCTGATAAATCACGTTTTCTTTTACATCACGTGGATGGCCAGGTGTGTGTAGACAACAACACAACTTTAGTATTAATAAGTACATTCTGCTCAGTAAATTAGTTATCAGAACAAAAGGTCAGTGCTGGAAGGAAGACAATATAAATAACATAGCAAGTGTTACTTTACTGTTAGCTGTTAAGTTATTTTAGGCACACTTTGTAAAGGTAGGTTTTCTGTTAATGGGAAAGGACTCTGCTATCCTATGGTTCCACCATTGGGGTGCACAGACAGAGAAGAGTTTTGACTGGGCCAATCAGCAGCTGCCTTCCCGTAGGTATGGAATGGTCAAGATCCCAAAAGTGTTTGAACCAAGAGCCCGGGTTGGGATGTAGAGTTTCAATACTACCTGAAGGTAGGTAGGAGTGAGCATCAGAGTGGGTTGACATGGGAGAAGTCAGATACTGTAGCAGGGATGCCCTTGTCATGCCCCAGCGTCTTCTGTAGTGTATCAGGCGCCTGCAAGTTGGCTGAGTGACTCAGACCAGTGAGACCTTCCTCTGATGTGCTGGGTATTGCCTGACTTCCTGGTTGAGTGTTGGACCTTACATCAATGAAAATTTGTTGTTGCCTGGGAGAGTGTTCCTGTCAAAGATAATCAGCTGAAACTTGAGTTCATCGGAAAGGGGGGCGATTACCCGAAAGGCCACACACCTGATGCCTAGAATTCCAATGTATTTCTAGATTATACATGTAAACTTTATCATATGCATTTGCTCCTTTTGCCGCCTTCGGCTGTATTGCTTTTGTTTTGAGAGGATTCTTTACCTACAGTTACACATACTTCATACATGTCTTCTTCTGTTAGTAATAGATTTATATGTGTTATCCGATCTAGTATTCTATTTCTAGCTGACAGTACAACACCTAGCAGTCACTTTTTGTACTGCATATGTTCACTACAGGTGTTTGTAATTGTTTGCCTCTATTTATAGCCTTGTACCGCTATTGACATGTTCTGATGAAACTCTTTTGACCGACTATTAAAGAAATGTGCATCTGACTGGAAGTGTGCAGAAATGTTTTACTATCTTGTCTGTCTTTTTTGTCTTAATCAAAAAATCAACAATTTGTAAATCAACAATTTGTACCACAACAAGGAAATGTTCTAGACAACATGTATGTGTCGGTGCAAACTCGCTCAAAGGGGCCACTGGAGGGTCTGATTGGCCCCAACACCCTTGCTCATTTTCGTACCCTCAGCTTTGGGACACGTGTAAATGGCAGAAGCGAGGGTGGAGTCGAGGACGAACGGGTTCATTTGGGATTTACTGGGAACCACACTTCAGTTCAGCGAGACAGTAGACAGAGGAGGCTGACTATACTACAGGACTCCTTTGAGAATACCAAATGGAAGATGTTCAGAGAGTCATCCACCCAGGACAGCACTGACATTGAAGGAAAATACATCAGCAGTATTATGGATATCGCTCCATCACACTCATCTCTGTCATAATGAAGTGCTTTAAGAAAGGCTTGTCATGGCCCGAGGACAAAGGCAGATTTCCAGGATAAAATGGAATCAATTACAGTCGCTGTTCATGTGGCTGCAACACAGGACAACCACACCTCCTCACTGGCTGATCTCACCAGGGTTATGCTCAGCCCTGCAATCTACTGGCTGTTCCCTCAGCACGACACCGATTCCTTCATGAGACGACTGTGGTTGTAGGTCTGTTAACCAATGACCATGAGTCGGCCTTCAGGGAGCAGGTTAGAGAACGGACATGGTGGTGGTACACCAACAACCTCTCCCTCTAAGTCAGCAGAACAAAGTGCTGATGTTCAGAGGTAGCGTTTTTTTCCTCTGGGTTTTCATAGCTAAGGACTTGCCGTGGTCTATCAACGCCACCAGTGTTGTCAAGAGGGTGCAACAGCGATTCCTTTCCCTAAGGCAACAAAATGAATTTGCCACCCTGGGTCCTCTCCACATACTGCTGAACTGCGGCGTGTTGTGGGAACTGCTCTGCACATAATTGCAAGTCTCTCCAGGGGGTGGTTAAGATGTCCCTATGCAAACCTGGGGCCGTTTTCCCACCCATCCCGACATTTATCTGAAATGATGTTGCAAAAGCCTGCAGCACTATCAAGGACTACTCACATCTAAGCCACAAGCTATTCCTTCACCTAACGCCGGTCAGACTCTATATCCGAGCATTGGTTTCATACTTAAAAGCTAGTTTTTATCTCTCCACAAGCAAACAAGCAATTAGTGTTGAACACTCATGCATTCGACAATTAAAGTGAATAATTTCCAACATATTTTACATGCACACATATACAGTGAACATTTCTCTAGCACTGTTTATCTCAGCTAATTATGGAGCCAATTTTTCCAGAGGCCAGTGTCATTTACAAACACAGGCTGGTCCAGCTGGTCATGGAGTCAACAAGGTCTGTTCTTCTTCTGTGCTTCTCCTGGTCTGCCTCACTGTGCTCCATGGTTGGAGCCAGCAGATGGTATCTGCGCTGTGGAGGTTTGTCTAGAAGCGCTGGTTCAGGATACCCAAGCTGAGGGCGAAATTTCCACACACTACACGAATATTCTTTGAGTGTTTATGCATTTCAGTGGTAGAAACAGGACATCTACATTTCCTGATTGTAAGCAAACTACAATATCCAGAATTCATTGCAATCTCCAGCTTTTCCTGTATTCCTGGAATCGTCAGATGCAGCCATTGCTTTGCAATCTCAGAAAGTCCAGACACTGTAGCTAGCAAGCTCCAGAGAATCCGTAGAAAACTAGTACCTCACCCTACCTTTGAGGGTGAGGTACTTACTTCTACTTGCCATTAGTCTGCTTGAGCAATCAGTGAAACACAAAGGCCACAATAATTACTATGAAGCATGACTCCATTCATTTTTAGACCAAGACAGGCTCATGAAATTTTCTGAATTTAAAAATTATACTGCTGTTGTGCACAAAACCATGGGAAGTGCAGAGAGTGCTGGACTAATTGCTCCATAACACTTTGTACCACTGGTTTTCGCTACTACCTTTTTGGTCTTGTGCATATTGCAATCTCTTCTGCTTGGTGCTTTTCTGCAGAAATGGTTAGCTGCAAAACACCCTACTAGGCTATTTTTTGTGAGACTTGTTGTCACAGTTGAAGTGTGTATTTTGGTGCAAGATGACTCTGCCAGATGATGTGCAAGCTCTTCACTGGATTTTCTCCTGTCGCTCAAGGCAGTTATCTTAAAGTTGTGTTCATCAGATGCAGACAGCTTTTTGGGTCTTCTACTGCATTTGGCTGGGTTGCCTGGTGGAGAAAATTGTAAACCAAAACTGTGTTCTTCTAGCCATCTCACATAATATGAATAACCTTTTGAATTACTCAAGAAATTCTTCTTACTATTTATTGTGTTCATTTGCATGTATTCAAATGTATTATATGGGTTTTTTAGCAAATAAACACTTAATGCTCAGATAAATAGCTTAATAGCTTGTGAGTTGACCTAAGACTTTTGACTCTATGTATTTCACATCAGTTTAAAACAGGTGGGAAAAAATCTAGTGTGCATGTTATGGAAGGAGGTAGGAGGAGATTTGATTTCTGCACCACCTACAGTGTGTGCATTTTTTCTTCTCAATGCTTTCTCTTGAGATTTGAGGCCCACGTTGTTGAGAAATGTCAGTTCAATTGCAGGCAAATTCATGAATGACACCGAGTATACTATTTGAATAGTGCAAATTCCCAGACACTTCGGGTAGCATTCAGGTGTAATTGTAGGCACTTCACGGGGCTTTGAAGGTGAGTGCATCCAGCCCAGTTTCTCTCTCTGGGATCCAAGGCCACCACAGTGTGAGGCAGCTGGAAGGAGGCGCAGATGGGTTAGCGGTGGAGTGCGGAGCGTGTTGTTTGGCGGCTTGAGGAGGGGGCAGAACTGAGCGAGTGTGTAATTACTGAGACCTGCTGAGAGCGCCCGAGGGACACCCGAGGGGCAGCAGGGGACAGATTGCAGGGAGGGACTCAAGTGGAAGATGCCAACCGGCATTAGTCACGCCCATTACTCAAACACACTGTCTCCTGGCTGACAACAAGTGACTGCGCCACAGATGTCTTCATACAAAGGTTTCCTCATTAACAACCTTCCAAAAAAAGTCACATTGGCAGAGAGAAGCGGGAGTCTGAAGGGGGGTTCAGAAACAGCTGGAAGATAGGGAGAAAGAATGCCCAGAATGCGTGCTTTTATCACCACCAAAAATCACAAATCCAAGTGAACAATTATTTACATCTTTTTAAAATCATTGATCATTCTGTAAATTCTTTGGGTGTTAAGGTCATTACAAATGGTTAACTCTGCAGTGGCATTTGCCGGTAGCTTTCTTTATTTCCACTAGGCAATGGACAAACACTTTGTTTTTGATACTTATCTGTGCTCTGGGAGGTGTTAAATGGGCTCAGTGTTAATTTCCCCTTTTAGAGCCCATCTAATGAAGTCACAAACAGGCTGACCCTGTGGGAGGGGTGGAACCACTGCAAAAGATGAAGGGAAACTCAAGGCCTAATTGGCAGCACCCTTGTTCCCAGTGTAATTGCACTTATCTAGCGAGTCACCTTCGAGGGTCATTAAGACCCGCTGGATTAATTGGGCAGAGCAAGGCTCCGCCGCAGAATGGAGAAGAGGAGATGGAGAATAGAATATTTGGCCCATTACTCTGATAGCAAACTTTCTCTGAATCTGACACATCTGCTCGTGTGTGGTGATTCCAATGAGCCGGCTAAATCGCTCCTTGACTTTGACTAACAAATGCATGCCAAAGTTAGTGTTTTCATAGAATCCTAGCAGGTATCTTTTTTCGGTATATAGCTGTGTCGTTCTATCTCAGTAACATTGCAATATATGGTCCTCCCTGTCTACCTCAGTATTATTACAGTATACGGTTCTGTTGGACTATCTCGTTAATATTACAGTATATGGTTCAGTCGGTCTATCTCAGCAATATTACAGTATCCGGTTTTGTCTGTCTATCTCAGCAATATTACTGTATCTGGTTTTGTCTGTCTATCTCAGCAATATTACAGTATATGGTTCTGTTGGTCTGTCTCAGTGATATAACAGTATGTGGTTCTGTTATTCTATCTCTGAAATATTACAGTATACGGTTCTCTCTGTCTATCTCAGTAATATTACATTAAATTGTTCTGTCAGCCTGTCTCTGCAATATTACGGTATGTGCAGTCTGTGTGTGATTCTTTATGCATGAAAAAAACACATCTGAATAACCTGTGATGACATCTGAGTTTCTTCATCCCATCAAGGACATACCAGCCAAATAGGTAGTCAACTCTAACCAGAATGATATGAAATCCTCAGAGAATTGGCTCGGAGCTGTTTTCTAACTCCTTTTAATGATACTGCCAAGAAGAAAATCATTCCCAAGGTTCCATATGAGATGGTCTCTATATACAGTAAAGCCAGAATTTGTGCAATATTATTTTCTCCGGGTTGACTGTTCAACTCTGTTAAAGTCCTGTAGAGATGGCTCCATAGTAAATAACATGAGTCTGGGTCTAGAATCCCATATCTGGCTTTATTAGTCATTGCCAGTTGTTTGGTAATATCTACACCTGCAGGTTTATCAGGTTACTGATGCAGCCTACAAAGCTACTATCATCATTTTTATAGTGGCAGGATCCAAAAGGGATCTACTCTTTATTTACGAGTTTGTGAAAGTGTAATTCATCTGGAGCAGACGTACCCACTTCAGTGCCTGGTGAGTAATGAATGCATATGAGCCTTTCTTTCCTCCCATCTCTGGCTGGTTTCTCTACTGGGTTGGTGGCTGTCTGGATTGGCTGGTTTCTCTACCG
>JACXGI010008920.1:5642-31977 GCA_016801175.1 Esox masquinongy
TTTTTTGTTCTAGTTAGGATTCTAGCAGCCGTGTGCAGCACTAATTGAAGTTTATTTATTGATTTATCAGGGTAACCGGAAAGAAGAGCATTGCAGTAATCTAATCTAGAAGTAACAAAAGCGTGGATTAGTTTTTCTGCATCAGTTTTTGATAGAAAGTTTCTGATTTTTGCAATGTTTCGAAGATGAAAATAAGCAAATCTTGAGACATATTTTATATGTTCATCAAAGGAGAGGTCAGGGTCAAGGGTAACGCCGAGGTTTCTTACAGTTTTTTGGGATACAACCATGCAGCCGTCGAGGTTCACAGTGAGATCTGCCAACAAAGCTCTTTGTTTCTTGGGTCCTAAAACGAGCATTTCTGTTTTTTTGAGTTTAAAAGCAAGAAGTTCTCTGTCATCCACTTCCTAATATCTGAAACGCATGCTTCCAAAGTAGCTAATTTTGGGGCTTCTCCATGCTTCATTGAAATATATAACTGTGTGTCATCAGCATAAGAGTGAAAATTGACATTGTGATTCCGGATTACATCACCCAGAGGCAGCATATATAGTGAGAACAATAATGGGCCCAGAACCGAGCCTTGAGGAACACCAAAACATACCTTTGAATTATCAGAGGATATGCCATCCACACATACAAACTGATATCTTTCAGATAAATAAGATTTAAACCAGGCTAGAACATGTCCACGTAGCCCAATATGGGTTTCCAGTCTCTCTAAGAGAAGGGAGTGATCAGTAGTGTCAAAGGCAGCACTAAGATCAAGAAGCAACAGGACGGATGCGGAACCTTTGTCTGATGCCATTAGGTCATTTGTTACCTTCACGAGTGCAGTCTCAGTACTATGATGGGGTCTGAAACCGGACTGGAGCATTTCATAAATGTTATTTGTCTTCAGGAAGGCATTCAGTTGTTGGGAAACACATTTTTCTAGGATTTTTGAGAGGAACGGGAGGTTCGATATTGGCCTATAATTCGATACTTGCCCTATTCTCTTGACACCTGACGGCCAAACAGTACCAATATGATAAACCCATCCTAGTTCTTAATGTCTACAGACAATCCTTCAGTGGCTAATTAATAACAGTGATGCTATTGTGAATCTATTGTGTATCTTTAGTTAACTGGGTTTTAGGTGATAAAGTAAATCACCACAAAGACCACCAGTGTACATTTATGACAGAGATAGATCATTTACAGCAGTTTTCACATCGTGGTCAAAAACGTATTCCCCATCCGATCAATTAAAGGGCTTTTTCTCCTCCATTGCCTGGCTCTTTGCCCACAAGTGGTTTGGCTCAGCTCCTCAGGTGTCAGTGACCGTGTTTTTATACACCACAGGGATTAGGGCCTTGTGTGTTTTTGCCTGCTTATACTCATACTGATGTGAGGGTCGTCACCAGAGACAATACACAGATGAGAACAAACTGACAATAGCCATGATGCAGTATAACAGGTATGAGCAGATAAGTGTTTGTTTTTCATTATCTCAAAATGAAAGGGGGTACTGTTCTGTTATTTCAGTCTGAGTGTGTTTTGTTTAGAAAGTAATTGACCCAGATGTGAGAGAGAATTAGGTAGTGTCAGCAAGCTACTGAAGTAGCCCACAGCCACACTGGAGCCAGAGGCAGAGAGACGTACGTAGAACATGGAGCTTCATCTTTAATGAGCTTTGCCCTTAATCACAAATGTCTGTGGAACCAAGGACTCAGAGGACACACTGTATGAGGGAACCTCCATCGGTAGCGCTCACACTGGGGTCTTAATTAAAGGAAATATATAGATTATTGTCAAATGCATGTGCACACACATATACAGACACACCCTTTCCGTCTGTGTTGTGCCTGTCTCCTTCCCACCAGCATAACAGTGGAGGAAAAAATGTGGCTTGAGGGACAAAGTAAGTTAACAGGGTGCAGTTGAGCTGAGGTTAAACCTGCATCTAAAAGGTGTCCTTCATCCTGGTCTTGTCCCGATATTGACCCAATCTTATCTCTTTACACTCACAACATTTTTGTCTCCAAAGCCTCCCTTCAACCAAGAATATATTTCAGGACCTCTTTAAATGATGTATGAAATCTTTCTTAGTCTTCTTTTTGCTAAAATGTGACAAAAGTGCATTTCTTTTATTGTGTTTATTAAAATAGCCTGTTGCCTGTGCCATCAGTGCTTGATTATTATTTTTTTTAACACAAAATGTAAATTAATTGTCTTTTATCATCAAAATCAAAAGTCATAAAAATCAAAATCATAAATGTTCTCACTCACTTAGAGGGCAGCTACTGGCTTCTGGAAATAACGTGTTGAGAGATCTGGGACAAGGATGTCATGATATCCTCAAGCGGTTTGTTTTCTGAGCTGTCCATTTGCTCAACTCGTCTATCTGAGAGCGATAATTTGATTATGTAAAGGTGTTAGTAGTGTTATGTGCTATCTGGATTATACATTTAGTAAATTACTTATGTCAAATCGTTACTTTGAACATGATTTTTCATTGTCATCTCAAGGCCCCCTTGGCAGTTCTCTGAGTTCTCCTGGGGGGCCTTGGTCCCCATGTTGAAAACTCTGAATTCTCCTGGGGGGCCTTGGTACCCATGTTGAAAACTGCTGATCTACACCATTCCGAAAAGGACAATCAGAATGTGGACAAGATTAGGACAAATGTTTCAAACAAATGTAAATGGGTCCAGAGATAATCAATTCACAACTAAATGATGCCAATGTCCTTCCCTGTACAATCGATATGACAGGTAAAGGACGAAGAGTTCTGTATGTAGCCCTAAAATCCCCACCCCCACTACAACACACAGACTGCACAGGCAGGCAGACTCTCTCTTACACCACGCTTCTTGATTTCTCAACCAACAATCTATTTAATTTACAAAGTAATTAATTACTAAAGTAACAGCATGTTTAGTGAGCAATTTGAATGCCATACAGTGCATGCCTACACTTTAGAAGTGCTCTCACATTCTCAATTTCTCAACTATTTAATTTACAGAATTATTAATGACTTCAGTAACATGTTTAGTGAGCAAATCAAATGGAGAACAGAGCATACCTATACCCTACACAATATACATTGTAAAAGACCATTTAGAAATGATGAGAAGAGCTATGTAGCTACATATATGTAATTCTTGGCCCATAAATCCTAGGGGAAAGCATGCAGATGAGGACTAATTCCATTTAATAAATCCTGAGATAAAACATGTAGATGAGGACTAATTCTGTCTTGTAAATCCTGAGATAAAGCACGCAGATGAGGACTAATTCAAGACATGACAGATATGCACTTGCATAGGTCAGTCGAAACTCATAAAGCAGAATAAACTTCAGCACACAAAGCAAGGCAATGGCTGCTGATTAAAACAGCTGGCCTATGGATAATGAGAAGAACCACTCTGTCTGGAAGAGGACACATTGCTCCCTACAGGGCATTTCCCATAGACACTGTCAACTAGCCAACAGTAAATGAAGAATCAATCATGGCTAATGTAATTTTACATATAGGGCTACAGTACAGTAGGCATGTCTACTAGGAATGAGGTCAAGATGACCGTCAGATTTGTATATATATATATGCTGCATAATAAGCTGTCATGTTTTCTAACTCAGTGGTTTCCAAACTGTTATAGGGGTCTGCAGGTTTGAACCTACTTTTGAAGTTTATAGTAATGGAATGTCCAAGGAGCAATTTCCAAATTGGGTCGTGCATCAGCAGTTTTCCTCTCATCATGTCACTTATTGCAGACATTAGAGAGTTATTTATAACTTGTTAAATCTTCTAGCTAGCCCATGTCAGCTAACGTTTTCATTTCTTTTTTATTTTTGTTGTTGTAATGAAGCAGGATCTTTCCCAGCAATTGAAGTGGGGCTCCAGTGAAATCGGTTGGGAACCACAGATTTTGCTAAGAAGGTGGTACTCAGACCCAGTATAGGGTCAAACGTGTTTTACACAGGAATATTTTAATACAGACATTTCCACGTCATGCCCTGTTAGAGATTGCCTTCTGATACTTTGATCTTGTATAATCTACACATAGCTGAATCAGTGAATTTGTTGTTATTCTTATGTAACGCAGCAACAACTGGTGTATGCTTCATGCTGGAAGGGAAGGCTGATCCTAGAACTGTGCCTATGTGCGACATAAAGTCCCTAAGGTGTTGCCATACCAACTGCATACTGTGTGCTGGTGTAGCTGTGTAGGGCTGGTCTGTGCTGGTGTAGCTATGCAGGGCCGGTCAGTGCTCGTCTGTGCTGGTATAGCTGTGCAGGGCCGGTCAGTGCTGGTCTGTGCTGGTATAGCTGTGCAGGGCCGGTCAGTGCTGGTCTGTGCTGGTGTAGCTGTGCAGGGCTGGTCAGTGCTGGTCTGTGCTGGTGTAGCTGTGCAGGGCTGGTCTGTGCTGGTGTAGTTGTGCAGGGCTGGTCAGTGCTGGTCTGTGCTGGTGTAGCTGTGCAGGGCTGGTCAGTGCTGGTCTGTGCTGGTGTAGCTGTGTAGGGCTGGTCTGTGCTGGTGTAGCTGGGCAGGGCTGGTCAGTGCTGGTCTGTGCTGGTGTAGCTGTGCAGGGCCGGTCAGTGCTGGTCTGTGCTGGTGTAGCTGTGCATGACCGTTCTGTGCTGGTATGTGCTGCGTGTTCTAGCCTCGGCTGGAACGAACGGTCCTTGAGTGCTGCCTAGCTCTGATGCACTGCGGTTCATCTTTAGTATTCCACTCCTGCCGTCTGAGAAGGGTCCCCTCTGGGACTGGAGCAGAGGGGAAAATAGACGGCGAGTGCCCCTCTCCATCCCCACTCCCTCCCTTTCTTCTCTCCCTCCATGCTATTATTACTGTAGGCTCTGTACGCAGAGTCGGTGGCAGGCAGGGGACTCAATCCGACCCCTCTGTTCGGCTGTAGGGAGCAAGGCAGGCAATCCAAAAAGAATTGATTGGATGAATGGGTTTGTTGATGTGTGTCTCTGTGTGACAAAAAGTAATAGTTGGATATTGCTGAATGCAGGATCCACAGAGGATAACTATGAAGTTATGAAGGCAAGAAGTCTGTAGAGAAACAAACAGTTTCTGTTTTAACTGTTTTGCTATGTGTGTTAGTATGTGTATGCGTGCATTCGAGCATCATAGAGGCTCCTTGCCTTCATTTGTGCTGCTTATAAGATTCTCAATATTTCCCCACAGGGAAATAACACCTGGTTTGTTATTATAAGCTTTTTTATGAGCTTCTCTGTTTTCTATGATAAATATTTGCTAACATGATGAAGACACAATTTAGAATATCAGTTCAATTTGTCATTACCAGCACGAACCCTCCCCATGCAGAAACTACGTACAGCCATCTACATTGGATGCCTGGCTCAAGTAACTACTCCATGTGAGCTAACATAATTAAATCCTGAAGGATGGATAATATCTCAGGGCTAGCATCATTTATTTGCAGACATCACTAATATTTATCTGAATTCAACCATTTCAGTCCTCTTGTTGAAACAACCAGTCTGTGGTTTTAAAAGTCAGTTAACAAAGTCCTCTTTCAGTGTGACCAACGCCTGTAAATATTTATATTAGAAGAAAAAGGAATGCATAATGTTTTACTCCTATTTGAATCAACTTGTATCATTTAAAGGCAATATCCGGTGTAATATGTGTGCATGTGCGTGTGTGTGTGTGTGTTTCTCTGTTAACTCTTGATGTGCTGTCTTTGCTGCAGGTGATGGGAACCCCAAGGAGAGCAGCCCCTTCATTAACAGCAGCAGTGCCAGCGACATAGAGAAGAGCCAGCAGTATGATGGCAAAAACATGGCCCTGTTTGAGGTCTGTAACCCAAGGTCTACCTCACATGCTTAGCTAATAATTACATTAGAATGACATTGTTACTTTGTTCCATTCATTTCAAAGAAACAAGCACTTACTTACATACCATCTGGCATCAAGTGGGCAGAATTCTTTGAAAGAAATACTGGCTTAATCAAAGTTCCTCGGTTGTTGATAGCAGCACAGCAGAGTGTTAGTCATTTCAGTCCTTTGGTAAACATGTGTCCTCCTGTCCCTTTGCCCCGCAGGAGGAGATGGACAACAGCCCCATGGTGTCCTCCATACTCAGCAGTCTGGCCAACTACTCCAACCTGCCGCAAGGCAGCAAGGAGCATGAGGAGGCAGAGAACGAGGAGGGGGCGGCACCATCCAAAAAAAAACCATCCGTCAAGGTACATGTAATCTACACCAAAGTCCCCTGAACAGACACATTAGCCAGGGTTTGACTCAATCCGAGGCAGGAAAGAGTGTCCCTCCCGAGCCTTCATCTTCCGACTTGCCAGCTCCGACCCGATTAAGAATGGACGGTGGGGGGATTATTGATGACGCTGTCAGACATGTTTAGCCCTTAACGGGGACGTTATTGATCGCCGTGCACGCCGACCTTTTCCTTCCCAGCCGTTACACAGCAGTCGGGTAATTTATCTGGCCTGAGCAGGGCCACATTAGGTCTGTTATCTAGCGTGTGTGCAGTGGAGCCTGACCCCCATACAACCAACCACTCTCCAGACCTGTCTTGCATCCTGGCCGGGTTATTGTATTGTTTTACTCCACTCCTTGTCATAAAGAAAACAAATCCTCATCTTATTTTGATGTGTCCTTCAAGAGGACAAAGCAGGCCTCCGAGATCATTCGAAACAGGAGGTAGATATTAATTTCAGCGGTTGGGGGGATGTCTTAGGATGAGGAGTAGCATCGCTATAGCTTTACTCAACTTCTGCTCAACAGGGATGGAAATTAGCTTTCACTCCCATAGGTGCAAGGCAGGTTTGTACCCACAATCACCCCCACGTCAAAGATACAGGCAGATAATATCAATATTAATTCTCAGAATAATTCAAGGAAGTTGCATCTACCATGACGAGTAGAAGCTTGCTACAACAATTTGTACCTACAGTTACAAGGCCTCACTGCTGTTGTACCTGGATCCTCATTGTCCCCCCTTCTCTTATGAAGTTGCAATGCTGCTGTTGCTGCTGACATTGTTACATTGGGTCTATCAGTCTTCTCATGCTACTGACATTGTAGCGTTGGGTCTATCAGTCTTCTCATGCTACTGACATTGTAGCGTTGGGTCTATCAGTCTTCTCATGCTACTGACATTGTAGCATTGGGTCTATCAGTCTTCTCATGCTACTGACATTGTAGCATTGGGTCTACCAGTCTTCTCATGCTACTAACACTGTAGCATTGGGTCAATCAGTCTTTTCATGTTACTGACATTGTAGCGTTGGGTCAGTCTTCTCATGCTACTGACATTGTAGCGTTGGGTCTATCAGTCTTCTTATGTTACTGACATTGTAACGTTGGGTCAGTCTTCTCATGCTACTGACATTGTAACGTTGGGTCAGTCTTTTAATGCTACTGACATTGTAGTATTGGGTCTATCAGACTTCTCATGCTGCTGACATTGTGGCGTTGGGTCAATCTTCTCATGCTGCTGACATTGTAGCGTTGGGTCTATCAGTCTTCTCATGCTACTGCTGTTCAACCATGTTACTAAAGACGTTTATTAAGGGCACTTATCACATTACTGTAAGTTGTATCATTTAGTGTGTTTTTTTCCTCTTCTGAGTGGCAGACATATCTACCTTTCTTTTATATGTTTTGTTACTTTAGCTTGCCATCTTCCAAAGCTCAGGGGCCGTATTCACAAAACATTTTATCTTAAATTTATATTACACTAGGTGGTCGAGCTGTGGCCGTGAAGTCGGCTTTGTTTCTTTGTAGTTGGTGAACATCATGTGTAAACTGAAGGAGAGGACAATTATTGTTTGATGTAATATTCTACTGACTGAAATGTGTGTAGTTCGTCTGTGTTGCATAGCTGCATTTTCCTTGTGGCCAAGTAGCGTAGAGTTGTCACAACCTTGATGTCCGATGTTTTTACGTTGTTTCTGTTTGTTGGTGAAGTGACTGCATCCCTGACTAGCTCTACTATGATTGTAATACCCTTGTGATTAAGGCGATACCTTGTTAAAAGCTCAGTATCATTAAATGTTTCGAAAACGTCGACCTGATTATGAGGCGGATTGCCGGCAGCAGCCCTTCTAGGATTGTTTGTGACTTAGTGACTTAGGAGTCCTCTTGATTACCCCTAAATTTTCCCAGATTTAGCAGCTGGTTTTAGTGGTAAAATGCTTTGTGAAATACTCTTAGACCAAAAATGTAGGAGTCCTAAAGTTAGGACTGACACGTCCATATTTTTTAAGAGTTACTCCTAAATCAGAAAGTTAGGAGCTACTTTTAGCCTCAAGATGTTTTGTGAACACAGCCCCTGATCTTTAGCTAAAGAACCGGTGAGATCTGACCTTACGCCCCCAAAGTCACAGATTGGTCGAGCTAAGAAGGCTCTATGGAATCATAAAACATACGCAGATGTCTTTCACTTTAGTGCCAAAATAAGTATTCCGTTAAATGAATTATAGCAAATGAACAAGAAACTTATTTTTTTTGTTTCTCAACAATAAGCCAAGCATTCTTGTGGGCCCCTCTGATTTGCACCCATTAAAGCCCTGCCTCTGCAACTCACATAATGTGCTTTGATTTGGCCATTTGACGTCCTGTGTCAGATCAAACATGTTCTCTACAGCAGTGGGAGTTTTTTGGGTTTCAACCTAGAATTTGTTTCAAGTAATTCATTGCGAATTATTGTAGTCAGTTGTGTAGTCTGGGACTAAAACGTGAACTCCAATGAGTCCCTAAAACCATGATTGAGGAACTTTGTTCTACAGTGAAAGAAACAGACACAATGGAGCCGTTCACTAAATGCTGAGTAATTGCTCCATTGTGTGGCAATCTCCCTATTGTAATAAAGTCACCTGAAGGACCTGTCATCCAAGGGCAAAACCTGAGCCAGAAGGCCTGTCAAGAATGGCCTTGCAGTCCTCGCTTGCTGCCCTGCTGAATGCCCAGGGCTAGAACAACCCTCTCTCTATGTCCAGATTTTAATTTCCTGCTCATGTCTCATCTTCTCGCTGGAGGCCACAGAATTTAAACAAGGAGCTTCAAACCACTTAATTGAAGTGTCAGGGAGACATGCTAACAGGACACATGATTTCTTGTTTCTATGCCTATTATTAGACATCAGTGACGTTGCTGCTGGATGTGAAAAAAAATGTAATAGGCAACTGGAATTAGAACTGATGTCTTATCCTGGAATTAGTTTCATTTAAAAGTAATTGATATAGTCAAAGAAATTGTGAATCATACACTAACACAATGTGATAGTCAGGTGACAGTATTTGCTACCAGAGGGCGGGACTGTATGGTTACACACTCTGGAAGATGGCAGACAGGTCTGTTCCAGAGGGAGATCCAATCCCGTAAAACTCAATTGCTACAAGTCACATCTAATCAAGGATGGAGTTTCAAAAGTTTACTCTTGGCTGACATTGTGTGGATAATTAAATTTTCCCCTCCGTGCATAGCTAGACAAGGCAGGTCCACGTGAAGAAATTAATGAGAGGTTGGTTCTCCCTGGCAACAGGACAACTGTGCGAGTCATTAGCTAAATGAGCTGGTATAGACAGAGGACATTTGGTTTGGGTAGCCTCAGCCAACATACCAGTGCCACCCCCACCTGCACCAACACAAGTGTGAAACTTTGTTTCTACTAAGAAACGATTATATATTGCAGATCTGGATCGTTTTTCTCTCCAAGAAGTGAGACACAGAGGAATGCACACAGCCATAATTTCACCTTAATCGCCTCCGAAGTAAAACGGCTTTCCATAATAGACAACCACAAACGTATCGCCAGCACTAAATAATGAGAAAAACTGAGGATAAAGAGTTATCTCTCAACTGCCATTCAAATAGGTTAATGAGGGACATGATGTCCCCGTTTTTGCAGAACAAAGAGCTTGTCATTCTCTCTTCATGTGATTACAGGGTCTTTGTGGTGGGGTGGAGAAGGGGCGATGAGTTTCTGATTGTATTTCAGTTTGAGACTACCTTATTAATCAAACTCAGAATTTTGGCAGCAGAAGGATAAGTTTTGTTTCCACTAACAATGTTGGTACACTACTGTACTTCTTAAAAGTTTGTAATGCAATGGCACACTTTAAAGACATTGATGAAGCTCATGAGTGGCGTGATGGTCTAAGTAATTAATTGCAGCCAGATATTCGATTCCTGGTCGCGGCAAACAGATGATGCCCGGAGTTATGACAGAGAGCGACGCAAAAGTGGTTCAGCACTGCCAAAGGGTAGACTGGTGGAGGTCCTGTCACATCACGCTCCAGCTATTTCTTGTGGTAAACTCAGCGATCGTGAGTCCAAACGTGGTTTTTGGCCGGGGAATGCGTTCACCTCCGGCGCATCTGTGCGGTAGAAAACCTCTTGGTTGAGCGAGAAGTGGGATAAGGTGCGTAATGGCTCCAGCTGTAGAGCTGTGGCCACAAGGCAAGGCCATAATCGCAAATTGGAAGGGGAGAAAAATGGGGTAAAATAGAATTTCCTTGGACAGACACACACACACAGACCTGGGGTTCAATTACCAGTAGTGGATTGTGTTTGTTCTCCAGGCCCCAGCGCTGGGCACACTGATAGGGGTGTACCTGCCCTGCATCCAGAATATCTTTGGTGTGATCCTGTTCCTACGGATGACCTGGATGGTGGGCATCGGAGGGGTCTTTGGCTCTTTCTTCATCGTCTTCATGTGCTGCTCCACGGTGAGTCGCAGCACTGCACCATATCCTCACACACTCTTCCCCCTGTTTTTCTCCCTCCTGTTCTTCTCCCTCATCTTCCCTGTCTTTAAATCACCGGCTCTTTTTCCCCTCTACCTGTGTTTGCACTTCTATCTGCTATATTGCTATCGTTGCCCTTTTCGCACACTCGCATCCATGTCAGAATATGCACGGTGATAGCTAGAGAAGAAAGAGTGATGAGGATATACTCAATGCAACTTCCTTTTGAATTCTGTTTGATGTCCAAAGCTCTCCCAGTTGAGTAAATCCTAGATTAATCCTATTTTGACCTGAGGTAGCCCTAAAAGCTTTACAGAATGCATCCACTACTCAATCGTTCACTTGCAGACATAGCTAGTATCTTACAGTGTTGTATGCTCAAGTACAGTATATTGTAAGATTCTATCATACAGCAGTTCACAGTAATGTTATCCTTTTCTAATGAAAATAATTCTAACTCAGAAGAACTGTCATTTCAATGCCATATTGCATTTGCAATGCATTTCATGATTTGTTCTTCCTTTTGATGAACTCATCAGGCTTTGCTCCACAAGGAACTAAAAGCTGGACATAGTCTTTCCAGCCCCTTACCACCACCACAAGCCTATCCCAAAATGCTAGGTAACAGCCCTTAACCTTATCCTGTCACTGATGCAGTGACAAAATGAAGGCGTGCTAGCACTCTATCAGCTCAATCACTGCCAGTTGTCAGCAGCAGTAACTGACCCGGTAGATCAAAGACACGTCCAATCCCAACAGCTCTGATTTAGCAGTGAGTTACGATGGACCACTACCTGGGGCGGTACACAGAAGTGGTGACCTGGACTCCAATGGGACAAGTAGGACCTCTGTTCCGGCGCATCCCCAGGGAGAGGAAAGGGTTGTGTGTTATCTCACTAATGGACTACTTGGGCCCCGGAGCAGCAGTGTCCCCTTTGTTCTGCAGTCTGCCCACATTCACGTGGAGACCTTTCAGATGTGTTAGACATAAAAGACAGCGGGGGGTTTCACAGGAAAGGAATGGAAAATGGTGCCCGAGATGTTTCAGGATCCCAACCCGGCGCTGATTTCCTACTTGATGTGTTTCCTGTCTTGTTTGGCTTTGTACATGGGGATTAGTTCCCATTGCTGTCAAATACACTTACAAATGTATTCACATATGACCTGTCTTCACTTGATGAAGGGTAAGTTGATCTCAGATCTGTGCTGAATGACAACTTCTTCCAGGAGCGTGATTCCCAGTAGTGAAGCCCCAATGTCCCTGGCAAGCAGTATCAGATAACATTAAACCAGTTTGGGCCTTATCTGTGCTCTTCAGAGAGCAGGGTCACTTCATTACCACCTGATTAGTAGTCACTTAGCAGCACTGGACACACGCACATACAGTCTCAGGCCGCTGTGTGTGGAAACACAGAGTATCAGGCGTACCCGTGTGTGGAAACACAGAGTATCAGGCCCCTGTGTGCGGAAACACAGAGTATCAGGCCCCCGTGTGTGGAAACACAGAGTATCAGGCCCCTGTGTGTGGAAACACAGAGTATCAGGCCCCCGTGTGTGGAAACACAGAGTATCAGGCCCCCATGTGTGGAAACACAAAACATCAGGCTCCCATGTGGGGGGAGGGAAACACAGAGCATTTGGAGCTCGTGTGTGAAAACAGTATCAGGCGCCCGTGTGTAGAAACACACAGAACATCAGGCACGCCTGTGTGTGGAAACACAGAGCATCAGGCACCCGTGTGTGGAAACACTAACGGAGGATGTATTGATTCAGGTCAATCATCTCGCTCTCGCTCTCTATTTGGTTTCTTTATCTCACTGGGACTCTCCCCCTCTGTCCTAAGATTTATCTTCTTCACTGTCTCTTTCACTCTCAAACCATCTCCTTCCTGTTTCCTGTTTTCCAGATATAGTGTATACTATTAGTTGTTCTTTTCTATCTAACCATCTCTAATCTCATGTATAGCACACTATCTCTCTCTGGCTCACTACCTATCTCTCAGAAACACCATCCCTAAATCGTTCCCTCCTTTATTTTCACTCTGCCGCTGTCCTTCTCGCCCTCTCCCAGATACAGCACAACTTTATCTCTCCTGTCCCTTTCATTTACTGTAACTATTCCTCTCTCATGGGCACCTGTCTCTCCCTCTCATTCTCTATCTCTCACACAACCATTATTACTGACTTTCACCATTCCAATTCCACCAACTCTGTCCTCTCACGCTGTTTCAGTTCCTTATATTCTCTCTCCACTCATCACTGCCCCTCTCACCCCCTCTCTTGCCCTCTCCCTTCCCATCTCTTCCACCACTTTTATCCCTGTTGCCATACTGCCTTGTGGTTTTGTGAAACGTCCTACATCACTGAGCTTTAGTGAAGTCTGCTTGCAAAGATGTATTCCCTATTAAACTTTTATTATGCCTCTCCTCTGGGACACAAGGCTTTCTGTGAGACAAAGGCCTAACAAGTTCTTCTAACCACGGATCCAAAGTCAGTTCATTTGTTTACCCACTGAATGGCTAATGTTATTTGGACATACATTGGCTGATCTTAGAGCTGTGGCCCAGACAAAGTTTTTCCAGCCCAAGTCTGCAGATTCTTCTCGCCTTGGAGATTATAGATCATGTCAGTATTTATGCGTGGATATTTTAGATTGAGGTATCAGTTTGACCGAACATCGGCAGGGTGATCTGAAGGAACTGTTTTGAACTGTCGTCACATCTGAAGTTCATATGGGAGTTCAAATTTAAATAGGGCATAAGGATGGGGCATCACCAACGATGTAGCATTAAACAAAGAGTCAGCGCTCTGCAGCTAATGGCTAACTAACTCTTCCATTTAAGTGTTATTTCTCCCCTCTCTCAATTCAGACCATGCTGACAGCTATCTCTATGAGTGCCATCGCAACAAATGGAGTGGTGCCAGGTGAGTATATCACAGGTTGTTCCTTGGCGAGTGTGGGAGGCCTGGGAATCAAGGGTTAATCCTGTTTGTTCTTTTCAATCAATTAGCTTTTCTTGTCTTCCGCTGTTGCTAATGCTAGTGTGACTACATCAGAACAAGTGCCAAAACATCAGAAACATTTCCAAAATGAGAAAAATTGAAGTTGTAAATGTTTTTTCCTCAGCTCTTAAGGGTTTTTTAAGAACACCTGCCCAGTACAGAACCTTTAAGTGTGGAGTTCTGGGGTCATATAAAGGTTCTTGTCTTAATCTTCCCAACTCAACATTCATTCTGAATACAGGTTGTTGGTGAATAAAGATACCAAATGTTGGATATTCCTACTTTAGCTGGATTCCACTAGCATTTACGCATCACTTTGCAAACCAACAAAATGTGACTTGAAATCTATGAGTTTCAGGCTGCTGTATAATTTATAGCATTGTCTTACAGAATGTAATTTTAATGACAACATATTTTAGAATGTAACTTATTTATGTACAACCACACAGGACAGAAAAAGAAAAAATTTGACAATCATGTCTCTGTCACAACCAGATTCAGTCATGCGTGGTACTGGTAACTCAAATTCACTAGAAAAGGCATCCAGGGAAATATGGAAATTAGGATTAAACCCCTACAGCAGCACATTCTGCATAGAGTTTTTGTATGGTTCTTTAAATAACTATTCTATTTATGGCTCTTCAGAAAACCGAAAATGATTCCCTATGGCATTACTTTGAAGATTTGGTTCCAACCTTCTACTTCTGAGTGTGTCTCAGAAACATTCTTGTTAGAAGCAAATGTTGTGTGTCTATCGATTGTCATAATACTACAAACATTTCTAAACCTTGTTGGTTCCAAGTTTCTATTTCTGAGTATTTTTCTCCTTAGAAACTTATGCCTTAGAAACAAATATACTGTGTCCAACTAAAGTCATAATAATGAGAAAGGTCTGTGGTGTTTAACCTGACAGCTCTATCTAACCTCCAACTTGCATACATAAGAAATGTCTATGCAGCACTACCTTTGTGCCCTACCTTTCCAAACTTCTGCAGATACAAGCCCCATGTATTTTGTGCAGACCTGGGGAACACTTTTGAAGACAATGTTTGTGTTTGTGTATCTCAGCCGGGGGTTCCTACTACATGATCTCCCGTTCCCTTGGGCCTGAGTTCGGCGGAGCTGTCGGAATCTGCTTCTATCTGGGGACGACCTTTGCGGGCGCCATGTACATCTTGGGTGCCATCGAATTACTGCTGGTAAAGATACAGGCGATTGCTTTTATTTGATTGTTTTGGTTTCTATCTGTTCTGTGTCCGTCAATGTGCCCTTTACTGCATTTTTGTTTCTGAGCGAGACCTCGTGGAACGTGTGCTCACGTTATACCTGTGTTATTTGTGGTGAGATTGTGGCGCAAGAGGTGATGTTGGTGAAAGTTACTGATCTACAGCTCCGGAAAAAATTAAGGGACCACTGCACCTTTTTCTTTCCTTTCCGAAAAAGTTGAAAAGGAAGGTTTTGAGTGAGGAACAGAAGGGTTAAAATTAAGAGACCACTGCAAATTGAACGCTTCTGTTCCTCACTCAAAACCTTCCTTTTCGACTTTTTTAGAAAGAAAAGAAAAAGGTGCAGTGGTCTCTTAATTTTTTCCGGAGCTGTATTTTGCGTAGGTAGGTTGATATCTTTTGATTGCGGACAAATATAAATGTCCTTAATGACATACCAGCAAACAAAGAATGGTATGAGGGTGAACGGGAATTCATGACACGTTAATTGATAATAAAAACGTTCATTCAGCAATATGTCATAATACGATCTTGATTTAGATCTAGATATTTTTGAAATAGTAGGAGGATGCATTGTTTTTAAATGTTTCCTTTCATATGCTGAACCATTTGTTAGTACTTTGTTTAAGCATCATAATAAACAAATAATCCATAACTTTTATCCAATTTCTGGGAAAAAGTCCAAGGTAATGTCTGAGATAATAAATGAGGTACTGTAGAAGTTAAAGTCCATGTTAATGTCTAAGATAATGTCCAAGATCATCTCTGAGATAGTCCTGTAAATGAAAGATAAAGTCTGAGGTAATATCTGTGTAAAAGTTCAAGGTAATGTGTAAAATAATGTCTAAGATAATGTCAGAGGTAATGCCCGTGGTAATGTCTGAGGAAACAGTCCAAGGTAATGTCTGAGGCAATGCCTTAGATAATGTTTGAGCTAATCTGTTCCCACACACTTGCTAATTTTTGCAGTTCTTTTTTAAGGCAATTGTAAAGAGAGTCTCTACATGTAAGCTAGGTGAGAAGAGAGAGGGTGTAGCATTTCCATTGGTGAACAGAAGCTGGACTGACATCGAAAACCTGCAATTTATATTGCACTTTTTTACACACCCCAAATAATTTCTGGGTGAAAGGACTACTTTGAAACACTTTTGCTCCACAATTACAGCAGATATGTAATGGGCATTTTCAAATTACACATATGCTCTTTCAAATCTATCTATCCCTTCTACAGGTTTATATCCTCCCCCAGGCAGCCATTTTCAAAATGGAAGGTCTGGAAGGGGCTGAAATGGAGGCAGCGATGCTGAACAACATGCGTGTGTATGGCACCATTGTGCTCAGTTTCATGGCCACAGTGGTGTTTGTGGGGGTCAAATACGTCAACAAGCTGGCTCTGGTCTTCCTGGCCTGCGTAATCCTGTCCATCATGGCTGTCTATGCTGGGGTTATAAAGACAGCCATTGAACCCCCTGTTTTCCCGTAAGTTTGACCTGATTGAGCCTTATTCTCTTCATGTGTTGGTGTCCTTCATATGATCGTCTATTCCCATCCTTAACCGATTAAGGATTCCAGCTGTAAGTGTCAAAGCTTTACGGGGAAAAAACGTGTCAGAGCTTTTGGCTTCTCCAGCCATTAGTACCAATTGACCATTTGTTTATTCAATGTTTATTACTTCATTCACTCAATCAAGCCGTGAGCCTCGCGTATTTATGTCAATTTCTCGAATGCCTCCTCTGAATAAACAAGAGGTGTCAGGATGAGTCTCGTCTGTCTTCCCACTGCAGAGTATGTATCCTGGGGAACCGCACTCTGATCTCCAAGGGATTTGATGTGTGTGCCAAAGTCATTGAGCAGGACAACGGCACGATCACCACCAAGCTGTGGAGGATTTTCTGCGACTCCGAGTTCCTCAACGCCACCTGCGATGAATACTTTGCCAACAACAATGTTTCGGAGATCCAGGGTATCCCGGGGGTAACCAGCGGCATTCTGGCTGGTAAGAGAACATATCAAAATCAAAAGTATGCTCTAGTAGAGGGATGTACTAATACTTCACACCATGTATGTACAGTTAATGGTTGGATGTGTGCCTAACATGCATAATGTGTCTCCCTTTCACTCTCTCTTGTGTCTCTCTCTTGGTTTCTCTCTCTGTCTCTCTTGCTCTCATTCTGTTTCCCACAGAGAACCTGTTTGGTTACTACCTGGAGAAGGGAGATTTCTTGGAGAAGAGGGGGATCTCTGCTGTTCAGGACCCGGAGGTTCCCATCACCAACTCCAACCGTTATGTCCTGGCTGACATCACCAGCTTCTTTACTCTGCTAGTGGGGATCTACTTCCCCTCTGTAACTGGTGAGTCACTTTTTGGGTCCCAGGTTAGTCACTGGGTCAAGGGTAAGGGGTCAGTGCTGGGTACAGACCAGTACAAAGTAGGCCTACGGGTTAATTCATTTAAATCTAAGCATTTTACCTTAATTTAAGCCAAATAATAGATCAAAAGCACCACTTCTATAATTAACACTTTGCTTAAGAAAGGGCACCAGACCCCAGTAAACCAGGAGAAAATGCACTTACAGATTTCTCACATGAGAAACATTCCTGTTGTTATATTTATTGCTTGGTGACGTGTTATGAGGCATGAGTCTCCCAGTCCCAAATGCAAAGGGCAGGAGAAATATATTCCAGATCTCATGAAACTACAGAGTTCTATTTGGGAAATGAGAGTGAGTGGAATTTCTGCCAAAGACCACGTCAGCAGAAATTCTGGGGAGTACATGAGTCATGTGTCATCCTCCAGGCATAATGGCTGAATAAAATGTCCATTATGTAAAAGGCTTTTCTGTTTTTCTCTGTGACATGAAGTATTATTACCAGAATTATTAACAATATGTTACAGAATTTTGTTTAAGCCGCTTATCATCAAGATACTGTTCATTTTTTGTTGGGTCTTCACTTTCTCTGCTTAAAATGTGTACCAATTAGTGTCAGAAACCACCTGCTAGCACAGTATAATACAAGAAAAAAATATTGTAATGTGTGAGAAAGAGGACAGGCTGTTACAAATCAGGTGTGAAAGATGAGAAGTGATCCTGTTGAACATGTGCGTCTCCCTTTTCCTACCAGGCATCATGGCTGGCTCCAACCGCTCTGGAGACCTGCGCGATGCCCAGAGGTCCATTCCCATAGGCACCATAGCAGCCATCACCACTACTTCTACCGTGTGTATCCTTTACAGTACTATCTGCCCCTGCCCCTTTTTTTTCCAAAAAAGTTGGGACGCTGTGTAAAATGTAAATAATAACAGAATGCAATGATGCACAATTTATTTAAACCCTATATTCAATAGAAAATAGTACAAAGACAACATATCAAATGTTGAAACTGAGAAATGTCATTGTTTTTGGAAAATATTTTATAGACTCATTTTATAGACTATTTTATAGACATATTTTATAGATTCAGTCTCTTACTGAGTGAGTGAGTGAGTGAGTGACCCTTGTTAAATAGTGTAGTGGTTAGAGACGCAGAATGTCAAAGAGGTCCCGTGTTCGAATCTCATCACAGTCAAAACAAATTATGCATTAGGATTTGTTCCGGGTAGACAAAAACTTTGCTGGCTACAACCTTCTGTAGCTATGTTATAGTAAGCCTAAAATAAAACTGTTCACGTTTATTTTGCGATTATTTCTGGTGGATTTTCAAAGTACGCATCCGTGCATGCTTTTTGGAGTAATATAGGTTAGATCACAACCCCTTGTGCTGTAAAAGAGTGGGGGTTTCCACAATTCTGTCATCTTTTCACTTGATGAAAAAGTGAGTTATCGTCACCTACAGTGGATATAAAAAGTCTACACACCCCTGTTAAAGTGCCAGGTTTTTGTGATGTGAAAGAATGAGACAAAGATAAATCATGTCAGAACTTTTTCCACTTTTAATGTGACCTATAATTTGAACAATTCAATTGAAAAACAAACTGAAATCCTCGAGGGGGAAAAATGAAAAATAAAAACCTTACAATAACCTGGTTGCATAAGTGTGCACACCCTCTTATAACTGGGGATGTGTTCAGAATTAACCAATCACATTCAAACTCATGTTAAATAGAAGTCATTACACACCTGCCATCATTTAAAGTGATTCTGATTAATCACAAATAAAGTTCAGCTGTTCTAATAGGATTTTCCTGACATTTTCTTAGTTGCATCTCAGAGCAAAAGCCATGGTCCGCAGAGAGCTTCCAAAGCATCAGAGGGATCTCGTTGTTCAAAGATATCAGTCAGGAGAAGTGTACAAAAGAATTTCCAAAGCATTAGATATACCATGGAACACAGTGAAGACAGTCATCATCAAGTGGAGAAAGTATGGCACAACAGAGACATTACCAAGAACTGGACGTCCCTCCAAAATTGATGAAAAGACGAGAAGAAAACTAGTCAGGGAGGCTTCCAAGAGGCCTACAGCAACATTCAAGGAACTGCAGCAATTTCTGGCAAGTACCTGCTGTGTGCTATATGTGACAACAATCTCCCATATTCTTCATATGAATGGGCTATGGGGTAGGGTGGCAAGACGGAAGCCTTTTCTTACAAAGAAAAACATCCAAGCCCGGCTGAAGTTTGCAAAAACAAACATCACGTCCCCCAAAAGCACGTGGGAAAATGTGTTATGGTCTGATGAAACCAAGGTTGAAATTTTTGGCCATAATTCCAAAAGATATGTTTGGCGCAAAAACAACACTGCACATCACCCAAAGTAAACCATACCCACAGTGAAGCATGGTGGCAGCATCATGCTTTGGGGCTGTTTTTCTTCAGCAGGAACCGGGGCCTTAGTCAGGGTGGAGGGAATTATGAACAGTTCCAAATACCAGGCAATTTTGGCACAAAACCTTCAGGCGTCCGTTAGAAACCTGAAGATGAAGTTCACCTTTCAGCACGACAACGACCCAAAGCACACATCCAAATCCACAAAAGCATGGCTTCGCCAGAAGAAGATGAACGTTTTGGAATGGCCCAGCCAGAGCCCAGACCTGAATCCAATTGAACATCTGTGGGGTGATCTGAAGAGGGCTGTGCACAGGAGATGTCCTCGTAATCTGACAGATTTGGAGCGCTTTTGCAATGAAGAGTGGGCAAATATTGCCACGTCAAGATGTGCCATGGTAATAGACTCCTACCCAAAAAGACTGAGTGCTGTAATAAAATCAAAAGGTGCTTCAACAAAGTATTAGTTTAAGGGTGTGCACACTTATGCAACCAGGTTATTGTGAGTTTTTAATTTTTTATTTTTCCCCCTCAAAGATTTCAGTTTGTTTTTCAATTGAATTGTTCAAGTTATAGGTCACATTAAAGGTGGGAAAAGTTCTGACATGATTTAGCTTTGTCTCATTCTTTTACATCACAAGAACCTGGCATTTTAACAGGGGTGTGTAGACTTTTTATACCCACTGTATATTGATAGTTATTGTATCAATGTCATTAACGAATGAAAGAAAAACAAATGTTGTTGTGCCATGAAATTAAATAGCTTTGGCAGTGTAAAGTTCATCTTCAGTCTCGCTAGCAATTGCTCAATTCTTATGACTATTCCGGTTAGTAAGTAGATACTAGTAAGCCTATTACTGGCTAATAAGCTGTTAAAACGGCCAGTGGCAAAAGCCATACAGTTCATAGATGCAATTTGTAGTGGAGGTAAACTTTATAAGAAATGTTAGTCATTTTAACACAATGCTTAATGGTGTCTAGTGAAATATTCAAACTTGGTGTGATGTTATTGCGTGACAAAATGATCTAATGTCGAGATGCTATACCGACACTCGGCAAACGTATAGCTCTGTGGCGTAGTGGTTAAAGATCCAGCCTCTCACACGGGAGACTTGGGTTTGAGTCCATTGAGGGCAACAACCTTCGTCACTTCCAATTGCAGGCTGGCTGAACTAGGCTTGCCTGGTTCTTTTCTGGTTTTTCCATTAGTTTGTACTAAGCCATATAGGTCCAGTATGGTGTATGTGAATTCTTTAACTACGGTTCTCAGACATGTCTGCTGTGATCCTGTTTGGGGCTTGTATTGAAGGGGTAGTCTTGAGAGACAAGTGAGTCATTTCTATTTCACTCCATCCACTGGCTTTAACATAATTATTACTAGCTTTGCTGCTTCGCTAGTCGTGCCCATTTCAAAGTCAATGCTCGTCCACTAATTACCTTTGGAATAAGATACAACACACAGAATAACAAATCTGACTGAGAAGACTCCAAAATTGCAAACAAAATCAGATAAAAACAAGTGTGTACAAAGATGTGGTGCATAATGAGTGGTTGACAAGGCAAAATAGGCTCGGAAATGTATCTCTCTAACCTCAGGTTCGGCGAAGGGGTGAACGGTAACCTCGTGATTGGTACGTTGGCTTGGCCATCCCCATGGGTCATCGTGATTGGCTCCTTCTTCTCCACCTGTGGGGCAGGGCTTCAGAGTTTGACTGGAGCACCACGTCTGCTGCAGGCTATTTCTCGTGACAGTGTCATACCTTTCCTTAAAGTAAGCAAAATAATGAGTGCACATAAAACACTTTTGGCACACATACTTAGCAAATATACTTCTTGAAGCTGTCCACCTACTGACACCATTGATATTTAGGTTGTGAAGACACTGAACAACATCACTGTTACATTACTTCCTCAAAGTAACGTAGGCCCACTCTACTCAGGTATCTCTCCAGTGGGTAAAAGCTAGCGGTGATTACTGATGCGTGGCTGTACTGTAGTTTAGAATCAGGTTGGCTTTCCATGACGGGGGCTGTCTTGCCCATCCGATGATTAAACGGGGAATAGTGGCCCAGGCTGAACCGCAGGCCTGTCTGCAATGTGTGGGACGATGGTGATTAATCATCCAGGACCAGTGAGGCCTGAATGAGAGGAAGAGACTCCTGCAGTCTCCTCGGCGATATACTGCAATGTGCTGCGATTCAGGCTGAGGTACATGCGCCCGTGCTGTATCTTACTTGTGGTGTTTTCTGTAGGTGTTCGGGCACGGCAAGGCCAACGGGGAGCCTACGTGGGCCCTGCTCCTCACAGCCAGCATCTGCGAGATCGGCATCATCATCGCCTCTCTGGACGCTGTCGCCCCCATCCTCTCTATGTAAGACTGACCACACATCTAATGTGAAAACCGCTCCGCCGCAGACGTGTTGTGTAAGGCGGTCACGTCTCGGTGGCGAATTCACGTCTTCTCTCCCTCTGGGTAGGTTCTTCCTGATGTGCTACATGTTCGTCAACCTGGCCTGTGCCCTGCAGACTCTACTGAGAACCCCCAACTGGAGGCCTCGCTTCAAGTTCTACCATTGGTGAGATGGACACCCGCACACAGAAGATATGGGTGTTAGCACGCATATCACTGCCGAAGGGTGTCATTTACTATAGTGTTTGTGTCTGGCATGGGATTGCTGGCCAGACCAGGTAGGTTCATGTTAGCAAGCTGTTATTTACCTGAAATGTCTGCCAGATACACTGTGGGAATCTGGAGCCTGCCTTAGTCTATATTTATCTTCAATTGGCACTAAAACAACATCAGCAGACAGTAAGACCATTATTATGATTGGGGAGTGGTGTTACAATAGCAGTAATAAGCACTATGGTTTTAACTTCCTGTCCCTCTCTCACATAGGGCTCTCTCCTTCCTGGGCATGAGCTTGTGTCTTTCGCTCATGTTCATCTGTTCCTGGTACTATGCCATCGTTGCCATGGTGATCGCTACCTGCATTTACAAATACATTGAGTTTGCTGGGTGAGTGAGCTTCCAGCCCTCAGAGAATAACCTTGGACCGCAAAGTAGAAAAAGAATAGCAACTGAGGAATAATACAACTCTTGAAACAGTGGGTTTTCACGAAGCCAAGACCCGTGAAACATTAAGCTAATTCTCTAGGAAAATAAGTAATAGTTTTCCATTTTCTTTGCAATGTATCCTGATTCTCTTGGCAGAGTGTTATCAAGTTATATTAACTCGGTGGAATTGATCTACTGCCTGCTATTAGAAAAAAAATGATGGAATTGATGTTCCAGAACTATTCTTCACAGACCTGAGTTACAAAATCTTCTAATGAAATATAAATCGAACTTCCGATTTTCTTAAACAATGGTTAAACCCTGCTGGGATCATATTCATTAGTTACATTCACAGACTATTACACCCACAAGTATTACTGAACATTTCAGTTAATACCGTAGATGCTTGATTGAATCTAAGTCAGTGCTCGGTGGTGTGTGATAGAGCGGAGAAGGAGTGGGGAGATGGGATACGTGGCATCTCGCTCAGCGCAGCTCGTTACGCCCTCATGAGGCTTGAGGAAGGACCACCTCACACCAAAAACTGGAGGTCAGTGATTCGTAGAAAGGATAAATGCCTTGTGCTCACATCTATAAAATACACAACCTTAAGTCATGACCTGTACCATGCTAACCCATATTCAAGGAGGTTCTGAAACAAATTATATCAAGCCGTGTCTATGCCAGGTTTTCTTCTGGTTTCTTGCTTTAGCTGCTCTCTCTGTAAGTTTGAATGTTGATTTTCCCACTGGTCAGGCCTCAGATCCTGGTCCTGGTGAGTATGGATGCAGAACAGAATGTGGAGCAGCCCCGTCTGCTGTCCCTGACCAATCAACTGAAAGCAGGAAAAGGCCTAACCATCGTTGGCACCTCAGTGGTGGGCACATTCCTCAACAACCATGCAGAGGCCCAGAAAGCAGAGCAGGTCTGTAATGTCTGACAAACACACACACACACACACACACACACATAAAGTGCATTAAGTACACACACACACTCTGACAAACAGAAATACCCACTGATGAATCCTAATGTGTAGCCCCCCCGGTCTCTCCGCACTGTGCGCTCCAGTCTCTCAGGAAGCTGATGGAGACAGAAAAGGTCAAAGGTTTCTCTCAGGTGGTGATCTCCTCCAACCTGAGGGACGGAACCTCCCACCTGATCCAGGTCGGGGGCCTGGGTGGCTTGAAGCACAACACTGTGCTGGTCAGCTGGCCACGCACCTGGAAACAGCCCGAGGACAACCTACGCTTCCGGAACTTTATCGGTGAGTTACAGAGATGGTCATAGGCGTTTTTCCATTTAGCTAAGTATGCATCAAGCAGGTTTCTTGATTTCATCCCTAAGTGTTAGCCCTTGTTTGACCCCTTTATAGAGGTGGTTAGGGAGACGACTGCCGCCAGCATGGCCCTGCTAGTCCCTAAGAACATCGCAGCTTACCCGTCCAACGGTGAACGCTTCACTGAAGGCCACATTGACGTGTGGTGGATTGTCCATGACGGAGGCATGCTGATGCTGCTCCCCTTCCTTCTGCGCCAGCACAAGGTGGGAACTAGCAACCCTGTGAAGGATAACACGTTTCAGTGTTTGTTACTAGATAACCGACTGTAGACATCCTTGTGTTGAGAAAGTGTAGATATACAGATTATTGATGAACAGGCTACAAGGGTCTTCTTTTTCAACAGGTGTGGAGGAATGCAGATGACCTCATTACAAGTTAGAGATGAGCAGGTTACAATGGCCTTTACCACAGGTGTTGAGGAGATGCAGATTACAGTAATACAGGTTACAGATGAGCAGGTTACCATTGTCTTTTGTATCAACAGGTATGGAGGAAGTGCAAGATGCGCATCTTCACCGTGGCCCAGATGGACGACAACAGCATCCAGATGAAAAAAGACCTGATCACCTTTCTGTATCACCTGCGTATCGACGCCGAGGTTGAGGTGGTGGAAATGGTGAGGGACAGAAATCAGATAAAGAACATTTTCACAAGTCGAACTATTGCTTAGAGCAGGAATCAGTACAATAAAATACAGGGCCTTGATGCGTTTTTTAAAACATATGTCAATTTTTAGCATGACAGTGACATCTCAGCCTACACCTATGAGAAGACTCTGGTGATGGAACAACGCTCACAGATCCTGAAACAAATGCACCTCACCAAAAACGAGATGGAGAGAGAGGTAAGCCCTGGTGGAATCCCATTTCTAATGCAGAACTCATGAAAAGATAACTAACCATGGTTGTGTACGTCACATTCTGAATAAGGAAAGTTCACTTCAGCTAAACGTTTTTGGACTGCAATAATTCTAATTGCTTACAGTAAACTGTAAACACTGTAGACAATTCTAACACATCCAGTTCAAAGTGTTAGAAACCAGCCGTTCGTATAGTGTTGAAATAATGATCGCATATCCGGTCGTCAAGGGAGAGAGTAATTCAATTATTTGTTGCAGCATTTATTTGAGTCTGTTGTTCATGACGTTACAGACTGGATCTTACAAACTCGATCTCAAAGAAACTTCCGGTCGTCTCTACTTTATAGACATCGCAATCCAGAATAAACAACACAGTACTGTAAGCCCATTGATTACTGTCGCGCTTTGACTGAACTTGACTTCCTGTGTGCGGATAATTGTATGTTCTGTTGTAATCTAAACATAACAAGCAGACATTCATACAATTTTACAAAAGTGACTAAAGAAGTGTTGATAGACAAAGTATAAGCAAAGCCTTTCAAGTTACTAATTATCTGGCCACAATTTTTATGTATTGTTACTATTGGATTATTTTAACTCAGGAATGTTAACTGATGACTTTGGATTGCTTGGCCATTAAGAGGCATAAATGGATCTAAAGGGATCTATAATAGACATTTGGTGTGTCATCGTAGTAGTCTTCTCTGACTTACGGTCAGTTTCACCACAATGGAACAAAAATATGTTCAAATTAAAGGTCAATTTGAATTTAAGGCAATCAATTCAGAAAGTAAGCTGAAATTTATATTCAGTAATTAAAACATATTCCAAATAAACTAAATAGTTGAAATTATTTCTGAAGCAAGTGGCATGATTCCCAACCCTGGATTGAACAAACTTTTAATTTTAAGCATGCATGTGCTTTATGTGACAGAAACACTGGGGAGAGGTAGAAAGACATCAGTGGGCCTGAATGGAACTGATACAGCAGAATACAGTATATATGTGAACTGGATGCAGAGGCTAAGACCACTGGACCAGTCAAGGCCACAACTTGTACAACTTTTCAATGCTGAATTGAATGTCACTGACAAAACTAAAAAGTGACATAATGTATTATTTATTGCTTTCTTGCTGAATTTCAAGTAATCTAAGAAGTAATCATATACAGGTGCTGGTCATAAAATTAGAATATCATCAAAAAGTTGATTTATTTCAGTAATTCGATTCAAAAAGTGAAACTTGTATAATGTATACATTCATTCCACACAGACTGATATATTTCAAGTGTTTATTTCTTTTAATTTTGATGATTATAACTGACAACTAATGAAAACCCCAAATTCAGTATCTCAGAAAATT
>JACXGI010008921.1:0-31946 GCA_016801175.1 Esox masquinongy
TTTTTTTTTAGAACCGCTACATAGCTGCCTGACTTGCATTCAGAACTGTGAGTGAATGGATCTCATGCAGACCAAAACTTCAGGGGTTAAACTACAGATACTTTTCCAATATTGACGATACATGAAAGACAAGGGTAATACTCAAAATAATAAGCAATGGCCTTTGTATCTAGGGTCCCTGTGACCAGTCGGCACTTTTCAGGAATCCCTTCCCTGTACTTTAGATGTAGTTTGCTATACTGTCTGTCTGTGTAACAAGCAGAGTTAATTTCCTATGAAAGTGTTTTCTTTTTGACAATGTAATGCACTGGATTGGCATGCCATGTCCATGACTCACAACATTGTACTCTCATTGTGTATCTATTGTGACCCATTGTGTGCTCAACTAGCCGTGAGTTGAGGATCAGAGCTCCATTTCGGCCAATTAACGGTCAGTCAGCTTTAAACTTGCGCTCTAGAATGTTTTAAGAAAGACTAGACATTATTAAAGGATGTTTGGGTAAATTATGGTGTGTTTTTGGCAAAGCCCAAGTGTATGTTACAACAGTTTGGAGTTTGGCCATTTACCACAATGTATTTTTGGAATGACTAGACTGTCAGTGGTACCGTTAATGTATTTGTACGATATTCAGTATTTATATAAAGATCTGACTAAAGACTTGGAGAATCATGCATGGTCTTTTTCTCATTATAAAGACCTTCATTGAACAAAAGGGGTAACAAAACAAACAACAGAATATTGTATCCATTTTGAAGTTATGTATTGCAGAAGACCATTGTGCCACAACTGTGTTTCTACAGATGCCCCTCAATGTGGTTTAATACGCTACAGTACTTGTTGCATTTAGAAGCTAATCAGGAAATGCATATTGCGCTGGTTAATGGATGGCACTTTGCTTGCAAGTGTAAATGGAAGGGTGTAACCTCCTGTGAGGCTGTCAGCTTTAAATTTCAGGTGCTTGGAGTGATCACTAGCTTGTCGTCTGTGGTGTGTCTTTAAGTGATCCGGTGAACAGCAGTTAATGAGTGTTTTTAGGCACCTTTGTAGTTTAACAGCAGTGCTCTGTTCTGGCCCACTAGTTTTGGGCACCTACGAATCTGCTTTAGAAATTAAATAGATACATAGACATGAGCAACAAGATCTCAAGAAATTGTGAGATTTGCATCAGAATGAGATATTTGTGATTAGGGGATGTAGTCCACAGAGAAGTGTTGGATTCAACCCTATTTTTCCCCCATTATGTCTCTGGACGTGGACAGCCCCATTTTAAGGCATTCACTGCTTTATCTGGTGCATGGTGGCTTGAAAACATTTATATACATTCATTTTTTGCATACTTTATTTTCCACTTATCTTATAGTGCTGTAGAATGATGTAGACAGGTTGTTGTTTTTTTTTGAGGGGGGGGTCCATTTGTTCAATTCTTATTACAAGTGATAGTGGGTTGACAAAGCAAAAAATTGTTAAAGAAATACCCCATAGAAAATGATCCAAAGACCCGGGGCTATAGTGATCTTATAAACCGGGGATTTGAGTCCTTAATGCTAATTTGCTGATAGCTATGGTATATAAGATACCACGGGTATGGCATGACGTCACTTTTTACTGCTCTAATAAGGTTGGTAACTTGTTTATAAGTGCAATAAGGCATCTTGGGGGTTTGTGGTATATTGCCAATATACCATGGCTATGCAGTACGCTATGTATTGCTGAGTGGCTGGACACAGTGAGTAGTTGTTGGTATATTGACTGTATACCACCACCCAAAGAATTCAATGCACCTGGTTTATAATGTTTTTTAATGTTTGTACAATGGATAAACAAATACACCCAGTAGGTGAATTAACCTGGTAGAAATGGATAAACCCGGTAGGTGCTTTGAATCTTGAATGCTGATAGCTGTAGTATATGAGATGGTATACCATTGGTATATGATATCACTCTATTGCTCTAATTGCATAGGTTCATAATAGCAATAAGGCATCTTGGCGGGAAAAGGTACAAAACAGTGCACACCCCCTTAAGCTTTATTGCTTTAATATAAAACTAGATAAATCTGTCATTCTCTATGGTAATAACAATCACATTTACTTACATATATTTCTTATCAGAAATCAAAGCAGTCCCTTTTATGAACTCAGAGCCAGCCTAGGTGTTCTGCAAGTTGGCGTTTCACTGTAAGTCTACAGTTGTTGTTTACAAGACGTTCTGACCACAACAATTAGATTTTTCCCCGAAGAAGTAGGCTAATACAGTTTCTTGGAAAAATGTCTGAAGACACAAGCCCTTTCTAATTTAATTAGGCCCCTATAAAATATTTTAGAATTATATAATATTAATTAATCTCAATTTGAAACAGGTTTCAAATTGTCTCAAAACTAGTTTAAATTGCAGATTTGGCTCAAAGTGGGCAAATGTGTTACTGAAACCGAATTGATTTTTCATAGAGTTGTGTGTTTTATTTGAATATCACAATGAAACTTTCATTATTACCGTGTGACTGTATTAATTTGGCACTCCAGATCCTCATGTGCTGCACCCAAGAATTCAGTCTCACTCAAGGTTAAAAATATTTTAAATGGGGTTTACATTCTGAAAGAATTAAACAAAATAAATGTTTCAGCTCCTGCCCAAGTATTCTCCAGCTGCTCCCGACTGCTTTTCTTGTAGCTCGCAAGCCCCTCAAGAATACTCCACAGGGAGCTCAACACTGCGCCCCTTAGTGGACGGAGTTCTGCACTTGCGAGGCGCCAAATAAAAAATGTATTGCCGTTTTAACATGTATTCCTGAAATCATACTAGTAGGCCTGTTTTTTAAGTTACTGCTTATTCTTAAGTTACTAGTAACTATTACAGATTTACTTGTAACTATTCATTAGATACGTGTAGGCTACTTATTCATTAGTTAAGGCTAGGCCTAACTATCCAAATAGTTGCTATATATTTCAGGTTTAATAGTAGCCTAACTATTACAACTGGCACCTATTACAAAGATTATTGGCAACTATTCTACAGTTACTAGCAACACATTTTAAATTTTTGAAATTGAATTCTGTGGAGCTCTGCCGTTATTTGCTTCCGACTGCTAACTATTCAAATAGTCAACTATTTGTATAGTTGTTTCTATAAAAAGTAGTAACATTTTAAATTGAACTATCAATATTCATTTTAACTAGTCATTACAGATGACTTTTTTAAGGCCGGGTGTTTTGTAAAAGCCCTTTGTGACAATTGCTGATGTAAAAAGGGCTCTATAAATAAGTTTGATTGATTGATTGATTGATGACGAGTAAAAAAATGTTACTAGTAACAATAGAAATGTTACAAGTCGCAATTGTTATAGCTAGACTAATAAAAAGATACTAGCACTAGTAGACTATCTGCTGCATGGTTACCAGGAAAACTGAAATAGATTTGACAATTTGAATCGTTAGGCCAACTTGATTCTGAAGTTATGTTCTAACATCTTACAATGGTTAGGCTACTAGTAAAACCAGCAGCCCAGCCCAGCCGTTAACTAGTAGCCTAACGGTTGGAATAGTTACAACTCAGAAGCAAATAGTTGATATCTAACATCTGAAACCCACTATTATCAGTTAAATTGGAGATATTCTCAACTTGAATAAGAACCAGAAAGAATTTGTTTGGAGATATCTTAATTTGCATAAATCTCCATTGAAATTGATTAATGCATAAACATGAAGCAGCCAGCATGATTTCCTGGTCCCGCCCACCCCTGATGTAGCGGATGTGTACCTCGCGGTCCTCAGAGCCTGGGTGTGTGTGGTTACGTTATGCGTTAAGTATCTTGCTGGCTACCAGGCTGTACATCCAGCCTTTTTAGGGGAACACAATGGAACGGTGAGTTTTATCAATACACCGTGTTGACCCGTTTTACCACCGTTATTACAGTTCATGACCATTTCTATCTTACACCTGACGATCATACGCGTTAGCCGACTATCTTACAGTAGCTAGGTCAGATATAAGCTAGCTATTTTTTATTAGATGCTCAACAAAACATGTTGGTCCTATACAGAAAACCCGACATCAAAAACTGTTTTAAGTGGAGGTATACAAACAGCAGTGTGCCAGGGGAGTAACATTAGCAGTAAATAAACAGCAAGGAAAATAAATCAGACAAAAATATTAAAATACTATTTATGAATGTAACATTTTATAAACATTTACACGATTAATTATATAATAATCCCTCTTCCTGTCTCTCTTCATGTCAGGAAAGCCAAACAACACATTTACCTAAAACGAAGAAATCGTCGGTAATATTGTCATTAATGAAACGAGCAATGCATGACGTCTGACGAGCAATCTAATCGGTAAGGTTGCTATGCGTACTGTACAGTAAGTATCAAGATCTAAGCCAAGCCAAGCTGGCTAACTATGTAGCTGGCAGTAATAAAGTTGTGTGTGTGTGTGTGTGTGTGTGTGTGTGTGTGTGTGTGTATGTGTGCGTGCGTGCGCATTGTGGAGTGAGTGACCTTGTCTTATCACTGCAGCTCATCTCTGCCTTCTCCAGTGATTATGCTTCCTGCTTAGAAGCACAGTAGACGGTCACTATTGAACTTGGACATCAGTAGCCTATATGTTTTCATAGTGACAGACAGGGAATGGAAATATCAAGCTGGAACAGAAAGGTCAACGCAATGCTTTTAGAACAGATGGGGCACTACCATGACACACCTAATCATTTAGTGAGACTATGGTGTATACTGTAGACAACCCCACACCTACCAAAGCATCTCCACCCGAACACCTGTTTTTAAACTAGAGGCTTTTTCTAAACTGATGTCTCTCCAGTATTGCTCCATCTCCCGGGCGCACACCTTTCACTGTTCAACCAGGAATTGAAGGAGAGGAGGCACTGTAAAACAAATAAAACAGAAGTACCACACAACTTCCATTTATCACACATGCAGTCATGTCAGGTCCTAATTGATCCATCGACTCGGCCCCATTAAGACGATTTTACACTAATCTCCTCAAAGTAGACTACTTTCCGACTGGATGGGACAGCAACACCCCTCAGGCCCTCTGATCTGTCTGTTAAGGCGGGGTATACAGTCCTACTCCCGGTCTGGGGAAAGAGCTATGCACATTGAGCCACACACTCAACATGGCAAGAGGTCTGGACGCGAGTTCCTTCAACAGGACATATTTTTCACCTCCTTCGTATATTCTTTTTTCTGAGGCAACGGACATGTCCTCGTGGAGGCCAAACAAGATTCCATTTACTACACAGACAAAGAAGGCGTTCTCCTTCAATATTGAGGCTATCCTTTCGCTTGGTCCCCGCGAAGCAGCCGCTCAAAAGATTCAACAGATTCAGCAACCAGGCGGAACTGCGCAGCATCATCCGGCAATGCTGACTTGGGCGCATCGTGGTCATTTAAAAAGTTCCCTTTACCCATTTTATTACCAGCAACCAAATGGTTATAATCGAGTTCTATTTAACGGTACGATTTCAAGTTAGGACCCTGTCGTCAATGTTTTATTTTGGTTTAATTACAGTTCCAGGATGTGTGTAATTATATTGTATAATTAATAATATGTTAGCCATAATTCCTTTTATTTCTCTGTAAAAAAAATCTGCAGGACAACGGGATAGTTTATTCAGGGGAACCTTCTTGCGAAGATGTAGAAGAATCCGCACCATATACACCGACGAACAACTAACTAAACTCGAAGAGGTGTTCTGTAAGCAGAGATACTTGACTGGGACGGAGAAGATGCTTTTGGCCAAATCGCTGGGATTGTCTGAGACCCAAGTTAAAGTTTGGTTCCAAAACAGGAGAACGCGGTGGAGGAAGAGCCACAAGGAGGTGTCCTGTTCACCGGACGGGGAGAGCATTGCGCACCGTGAAAGACCGAATAAGAAGCGGAGTTAATTTTCGAGTACAACCGTAATTCTTAGATTTATTTTGTATTTTAAGTAATGTTTGTGAATATATTTAGGCCACCAAACATGTCTGATGATTATTTGATTCTTATTCTTGTCAAACAAGAGAGGGACGTCGCCACATGTGTGGCGTGAGTTGCTAAAATTACGCTGTCTACTATCAATCAGACAATTAATCATTTAGCCTGTGCCATTTTTATTAAGTGTTATATTAATCTTTAACAAGATCCCTTACTTAATCCTAGTGTTTTTTTCCTTTAATATCTGCACACCATTAATTAATTACTCCCACACTTGTTGTAATCAGTAGTAAAGTTTTTTTGCAGCCCCTTATCTGCAGCGAGTTCTTAACATACACAAAAAGCAGGGTATGCTAATTTGTAGACTTGTGCAGTTATTGACAACCTGTAAAAAATGTGTGAAGTATTTCACCTGTTGGTACAAATCGGCTTTTCTCTACTTACAACAAATGTAGAGAGAAATGTAAATGCCTTACAAATGAGGAATGGATCATTTTATTAATGAGCATTGTTGTTACATACTTATATCTTGTGTTACATACTTTCACTGGTGATTGCCTTTCTGGATGTTTTTCTTTTGTCAATCTGGAAATTACTCGATAGATTACTGTCTCTACGTTGTTTTATTGTGTTGTTACTTTATTTTTTAGTTTTGATACATTATTTCACTGGTGTTGTTCATAATAAAACTGAAGAACTGAGCTGTGTGACAGATTATTTCTTGTTTATAGGGCTTTTAGAAAATGCCTAGCACAAAATAGAAAGTGGGGAAACATTATATATTCTCGCAAATAAGCCAATAAATAGCCTCACATTAATTAATCATCGAAATTAGCCTAATCCGAATAAAATAATTATAAATGATGAAATATATCTATCTGACTATGATGTTATGAACAGAGGACTGCAGTATTACAGACCTAAACTGGAGGACTAATGCTTTATGGGCCACTACTGTCTGTTTACTTGTTAAGAACTCCCTCCAGGCATACTGGCCCTCACTTAACCAGGTATTATGTTCCTAGAAGCCAGGTGTGTGGAGGTAAAAGCTTACATTCAGACTAGATACTGACATTCTTCTCCGTAATTGACATTTATGGACTCAAGCTTGACAGAGGCAGGAAATGTTTGTGCGCGAGACTAAATAAACCAGACAGCCCGGAGAGCCATACAGAAATTAAGGGTCACAAAACATTACACAACAGAAGCCTAATATACCTAATAGGTTAAATTGCATTTACTAATGAAATCGGTTATTTACATGGACATAATTTATTTACTTTAATAACAGTATAAAAGTCCAGAAATGTTAAATGGACTTCAGTGATGCTAAATAAATTGAAAAGGATCGTTGCTATGAGTGGCGGACTGCAATAATATTTTAATCTGTTTGAAAGTAGGTTTAATTTCACTTGCAGTTTTTTTTAAATACACCTGAGCTTTGCACAGTTGCAGTTAAAAGACAGGAACAGTAGCATTATCAAATAAGAAATCCCATGAATGAATTTATGTGAAACTATAAACCTGGATTTAAATAAATATTTTCTTTAGGCCTATCTGGTATTGTAAACACTTTACTTGAAATAAGTCAGTTCCTTTTTGTATTTTAATGATAATTTGTAATACAGAACTGGTGTTTTTAAGAGGACTTTTGTAAAAACATTTTCAAATACCATTGGATCAGTGCGTGGGAGTGTAGTTTTTAGGCAGTGTATTGGCATTTTCAAATACTGAAATAAATATATGTACATAAATATTTCTGAAGTAGTTGAGATATTTGAAAACATGTTTGGGACAACGTCTGCATATAATGGATGTTTTTCCTCAACATGATCTCCAACAAGACTTATGTAAAACAAAGAACAACAACATCCACTAGAGGGCATTGATCAACAATTAAGATAAAAATTCGGTTGGCATCCTTCATTATGTCAATATATATCTAGAAGATGTACCTGAGTGATCAAAAACGATCTCTTACATTTTTACCTTTGTTATAACGTACATTGTAACTACTTTAATTAGCCTAGATTAAGTCATTATTGGGTTATTATCATGAATTTGTAATACTGGGATTTGTCTTCATTATGCATTCCATTTACGGAAATGCAGCTCAGAATATCTACAATGATGTGTCAATGAATGTTTTAATCAAATTATGTCTACTACTGCTTTATATGTCTTGACAGAATGAAATAAATGGCAGCCATTTCCTCTCACATCCTTTTTCTTAACATGCCTTTTTAATGCGGTGAAATAGAATAACCTCATTCCTTGTAAGAGGGACTTAACTCCAGTTAGCTGATTCAAGGCTGACCAGGGGGACAATAATCACATTTTAACTCAGCTTCACACCACTGTGTCACTACAAGAGCTCCAACTGCTTAATACCTCCTTTCAAATCAGCAAAATCTGTCATTTATTGCCAGAGGCAAAATTAATAGTTGTTAATGGCCGCCCGAATCAAAGGCTCCAGGGCCAGAACTGCCAGTAAAACCTATTAATGATGTGCAGGACCGGAGGCCGGGTGTAGAAGACAAGAGAGGTGGAGACAACTACTTTTGGCACTCAAAGGGGTCTTTTGGCCCTTGGAAGTTCACATCGCCTTCCGCAGAGGAGATCATGAAAGATGGAAGCAGGGGGGCTTTCGTGGACTTGTCCTGAGCCACGATTATTTCTACCTTGAATGGACTGACATCTGTCCTGGGACTGGCTCTGATCTACAGCCCCCCATACCTCACCCCCTAAATGCATACACACACACACACACACACACACAACCCTCCTCAACCTCCTCAACAACATCTGTTGATATCTAAACATATAGAGCTATTTTAAGTCTAGTACTGGTGTATGTTAGAAATGACTTAAAAGTTAGCATGATCTTTAATTTGGAATTATATCAGGACAATAACCCATAGGTGCCACTATTATAACTTTGCAAATAGGAAAAATCAGAATAATTGGTTGAAGTCAAAACCCTTCTAAGAAACCTCGATTTTAGAGACCATTTGGAAGACAAAAATAGCAAACTCCTACATCTTTTGTAAATTATACATTTTAGGAAATCATTAACAAGAAAAACGTAATATTGTGTGCTTCTGACCTAGTGCAACATCATTTTGCAGTATTGAAATAAACGTATATCTATCAGTCTCAACTGGACACTGTATCAGCTACTCATGTGAACTAACAAAATGGCTGTCATGCGCTAGTCAAGTGGTTCTATCTGCGCATGCCCACCACACCTCTGTCACCGACAGTTGAGGGCAGGTATTGAGCATGATGAGTGACAGGCTCTTTCTTAAAGGCTAACTAATCCTAGCTCTTTATACAGCACAGTCCAAAAATGGTTTCCAGGAGCGATGAGACAAGAGTCAGTCTGCTATAAACCTTAAGTTGCCTTATCAAAGGCTAATAAATTTGACGCTCAGTGTCGCCCAATGATTTACGGCAATACGATTTATACTTTTTCGATAATAATATAAAAAACGATTGCGGATAAAGGATTGTTACAACAGCGGAAAACTGGGCGATAACCCATTGATTGAAGACAAGTGTCGGGGACAACTGAACTAGATCCAGAGATTCAGTTATACCCGCAACTCTGTTGGCACTGCGAGTTATGGATTTTCCGTGAGCTGTATTACTAGGCGACTGTTGTGAGGTTTTTAAAGACAACGACCGGACTTGCATTGGCTCTTTAGCATCACCTGTCTACGCTATTCGTTTATTGTATAGTGTAACATAGAAACTATAGACTTTTTGAGATCATGTACCAGCACAGTAAGAAATGTTTTACTATCGAATCTCTTGTTGGCAAAGAAGCGAACTCGCCAACCGGCGGGGACGAACCTATTAGACCTACAGCTCTAAGATTCACGGAATCAATTCACCCCGCGCCCTTCGGGAATTGCTTCCAGAACTCCGGCAGGACTTTGTACAGCAGTCCAGATATGATGTTCCCCGACCCGTGCTCACACACAGGCAACTCCGGTCTGCCTCTGCATCCTCTCCAGCTTCCGTCGCAGCCTTTCTTCAACCCGCATCAGAGAGATACCTTGAATTTCTACCCGTGGGTTCTTCGTAACAGATATCTCGGACACAGATTCCAAGGTAGGCTAGTTAGTATCTTTGGGGATACTTTCTAATTAGTGCATTATTTCGTTTTGTTTGGCACACATTATGCACGAGCTAAATACACGATTTTGACACAACTAAGAATTGAGAACAGTTATTATTGTTGCCTTATCTTTCAAGATGCTGCAATGCTTGACCTTTTAGGCGGTAAAGAATTATATTTGAAATAGCCTTCTGAACAACGCAACAGAATGAAGGACCGTTCAAAATTGTTCAACTTTTCCTTCGAATTCAGGGATTGAACCCGTCAGTAGACCATGACACTTTTTAGATAAATGCATATATTTCGTTTGGTTTCAGAAGTCAATTTGGCAACTTTTATATGAAGACTACATTGTTAATTTATTTACGATTAAATTAAAACACATCAATTACAATGTAGCCTTCTTTCCATACTTTATTTAAAAAAAATTAGAACATAAATTATAGAAACAACTAGGCCAAAAATCTTTTATTTGTGTTTTTAATTAATAGAATTAAATAAACATTATGGTCTTCATATAAAACTTTCAAATGTCAACTACTACAACTGGACGAAATCTATGCATATATCCTCATATTTCCCGATAAAGTGTCAAGGCCTACCAACGGGCTGATATGTGCAAGGTGTATGAAAATAGAAAATATAATAGAACAATCGATCAACAATTTAAATCACTATACCGCTGTTTCGATTTTATGCAGTATTCAGAAAGTTAATTATGAGGATTTTAGTTTGAATTCTTTAGATATGATAAAACATATTAAAATAAATTAGTATTAGTATTAATAATAATAATAATAAATAAGCAAATCATAATATCTCATAATAACAGAAAATGATAACAACATTATTAATATGACTTCAATATTATTATTTAAAATTCTGTAATGCTTTGTGTTCAAATTTAGATAACTCTGCTAAATTCTGTTAAACCAATAACTTATAAACAATTGACAGGACATACATGTATTAGCGACAAAATAAGAAAAATATAATGTAAGCAGTATATCAGTATTCAATCAATTACCTGACCTCTCTCTGCAGCAATTTGCAGCGATGCATGTTAATGTGCCACGTAGTAGGCCTACCTGCTGCTGGGTGGTCCCCCAAAACAAAGCAATTTGTTAAAACTGGCTGATCAATAACTTGCAAAGCTCTTGCGCTTGACTCGTGACAGGCTAGTTAGTCAGTCTGCGACTTCAGGTATTGTGGGCTCTGACCATGCTGCCCAGGGCCGTATTTATAAAGTGTATCAGAGTATGATTGCTAAGCTATTGCTCAGTTGTGTCTTTTAATAAAATGTAATTGAATTAGCAGGCAGGACCTGATCCTAGATCAGTCCTCCAAGAATGTCTGGGCTAAGTAAACTTCGTGTTATATCTGTGCCATGTAGGTAGTCAAGCGCGAATCAGAGGTTGTTGTCATTGTTACCCAGAGCAGGAGCTCAGATAAAGATAAAGAATCTTTGTTTACAGACACAGCAGATCCACTCAGTGATGGTGTCCAATAACCGTTAAAACAAATGTTTAGACAAGGCTAAATACAGCCAAGAGGATGGAGAGGAAGGATTACGCGTCAGAAGTGTCACTTATTGTTAGTAAATGCAAGTGCGTTTCAATTTTATTTCTTACTCCTCCATTTCTTATGTTGAAAGGGGGAGATGGAGATGGCGTGTTGGCGCTGTCAAGTTTCACGATATAAACATGATGTTATGTCCTATATCTGAGCGATGCTTTTTATCGGGGTTTATTTCGGGGGATTAATTGGGGTGCATATCCGTATGTATAGCTTCTGGGGTTCATTTCAGTGCGCATAGGATTGTTATCATTAGGAATAAGAGCAGACAGTTCCTTCACCTAGCTATCTTATCCCCCATGGTCTGGAGGTTTCCTTTAGCCCAACCTGTTTTCATAGGTGTTCAATGCCTGGATGAACATGGTACTAACTTTTTTTGTAACATTATTTTTCCAACCACTTGGAACTTTCCTATAATAGTCCTCCAACCATTTTTGTCCTTTTGTTAAATGACAGACAGAAAAACAAACGTATCACTTCATATTACAATCATGGGAAGGCTAAATGTGTGATTACAAATAAATAGAAAACGGAGTACCTGAATGCAAAATCCTAAATCAAATATATAGATAAATTAATACTTACATTTTTTTAAGTTGGCAGCTTCTCACTTAACTATCTACACTGAACTGTCCGAAATTAGGTGAAAATAAAAGAAAATCGTTTTTTTCACATAGATAGGCTACTCTATATGACATTTCCTAAGAAATAGTCACTGAACAAATTCCTTTGCCTGACGACTCATACTGACATCTTCTGCTCTATCATTAGCTTTGTTCTTTAGTCTGAGACTGACATTATTGAAGTTGTTTCTGGTGATATCAAAATGAGGAATTTAGTACCCAACAATGTCTTCAGCAAGTGGATTATCTATAACCAATCATAAGTCAGTGACAAATGGCAGAATAAAAGAAGGTATCTAAGCTATTGACTATTTTTCATAATGCTCCTTCCCATGTGTATTCTTAATCAGGCCAAACCCATCGATTTCAGCGAGTGGTAGCTAACGTCTGTAGGTTGAGTGTTTGGCCTGATCGAGGAATAGCTATAGCTAGGCTGCCGTTTCTCGCCAATACCTCAGACTCTCGGCATACATCAAATACCCCCTCCACATCCATGCAAGGTTTTTAATGAGAACTGTGTAGCTGACGTCTAACAAGACCGGTCTTGTTGGTACCAGGGGACTGGTGCTACTGATGCGGCAGCTCTCTTGCAGGCTCTGCCATCTGCTCCCTCCCTGGTAGTCTTGTTGAGGGCACATTTCCCTGTGTGTCCCACCCACCCGCTGAGCACAGGCCAGTCTGTTGAAACCCGGTCCCTGGGGAGGATTCCCCTCTGTGACGGGGGCAGAGTCGCTCTTACAGTTCAGGGTTATTCACGCAGCGTCTCAGTGTCGGAGCACTGATTAAGGACCAGGACCTCCCTCAGTCCATATAATTATATTCATTATGACCTGTGAGGCAAAACTGATGCTGGATCAGCGCTCCCGCTGAAAGGAGGACTGAGCAGAGCCACCATTATTCGGCCTGGTGTGTCTCCTCAGCCTCAGTCTTTTCCTGGGGGATGTGAAGGGGAGGTGACTCCACACAACACATGATGCCAGACTGACTATCTGAGCTGTTAAACCACCAGCCAGAACAAGCATGGCGCATGTGCAGGCTTATGTGATATGTAGGAAAAAAGTGGCAGAGAAAATCGTATTGTTTCGTTTGTCGATATATCGAAGTAAAACTACTGGATTTACGCTGGAAAAAAAAGTCTCAAACCTGGGTTATATTAGGCTACATTGTTTCCTCATTTTATTTAACTTAGCCTGATGTTGAAATTGAGAAAATCTTCCCAACAAATGGAGATATGGTTTTGTTTATTTTCTTTTTTGATGCATGGTTAAGTTCAGCACAAAATCCCATTACTTCTGAACAGGGCATTTTGGCTTGTTGGTGTTCAGTGCCCCTTGAGAAGAATTAAGACCAAAGCTTTCATCACCTGCTGATGCAGGGGAGCTCTCTATTGACATTCTTGTGCTCAAACAAAGCTGTGCTGGTTCTTTGGAGGTGTTTAGTTTGTTTTGGTCTCTGATGTTCAAAGCATTTTCAGCACACCAGCTGAAGATGTTTGTCAATGACAGTCCTGTGACAGAAAATATGCACTCTGCGTCTTTAGTTAGCTAACATAGGTGAAGTGCTGAATGTGGTCTTAATGTCGTTAGTTAATAAAAATGGGTGAAGTATTGCAAGCTGAGAACAGTATTCGGTTTTAGTGCTATATTGCAAAAGTATTTAATTTCTCAGTCAAAAATACATGAACAATGTTATACCAAGTAACAGATACACTTACCTCAAACTATTGAAAATATAAACACAATAAAGTCAGTGTTTCCACTGTGGTCCTCAAAGGGTGCTATAGAAATCTAACTAAGGAGACACAATGTATAGCATAATTTGGAGTGTGATATACTGTGACAATATTGTGACTTGTTTTGTTGCTGCAATGTGATAAAAACCCATCAATAACCATACAAACTGAGGTAACCTACTATTATGTACACTTAGCAGTGCTAATGAGGAATACACTGGCTTTTAGGTTAAGTGGAGTTGCTCTTTGACACTCAAGTGCTCCAAATCCTTTTAACATGTAACTCCCATTATCTGTAGGTGTGAGGCCGATCGTAGCATGGCTTGCTAAAGTACATCCCAATAAAGAATTTGCCATAAGCGCAAATTATATCTCATGATACCTGTGAAATACATTGTTGTTTCAACAGGCAGTGCTTTCATTGAAGTCATTTACCATTTTTTTCTGTAGAGGAGAATAACAGTCTATTTGTTTCTATTAAAGTGACACAATCTCATTAATTTATCACCACAGCAATATCACATTGTATTTCCACATTACCTGTCCTACACCTTTAAGTCACTTTTGTGCTAGTGTTTGTGCACTATATATACATATTTGCAAGTCCAAGTTCATTGGTGAGTTTGAAGGGTTCTCCGTATCCATTTCCTTTCAGAGACACGCCATCTTTGGTTCCTGTTTTACATGTGAATGAATAGGGCTGGACGCTACAGCCCTGGTGTCTCCGATTCGTTTGGGTTTGACAGGGCCCATCATATCTCACAGCATTAGTGCAACCCACACACTGACTCTCAACTGCCGAGCTTCAACCCACTTTGCGTACACGTGTTTGAGGTTGGAATTGTGCTGTGAGGTTCTTTTCAAGCCAGGTTCAGTATTTTCATGCGGTGGATTTTTATGCATCATTTCAATAGACAAGTCTTAATCCCGGGACTGCAGATGTTGGGTCTGTGGCGAGAAGAAAGTCACGTACAGAATAATGAAAAAGAAAACCATTTTTTTCATGCCTCTTGTTGAATTAAAATCAAGCGTTTGCATGAGATTTCATTTGCTTAATTGCACAACACTTTGTCTGCACAACAATTGGTTTTGGAAATTTTCAGCCCAAGATATTTACGTATGGTGCCATACGAGGCATAACTAAACGCTTGGATTTCATGTTCAACATTGAGACACACTAAAGGCCCTACATTTGTATACAAATTAAGTCAATGCCACAGTATGAAGTGGTTAACTCTTGCACAGTAAACTCGGCATCCACAGGAGAATAGCCCTCTAGATTCGGAAACACCTGTCACCCATATCTCCTGATTCAGTATGGAAACCCACTGTGTTATATCGGCCATTCTTTTAAATTAAGTCCTATTTCTGTGCGTGTGTGTGTGTGTTTGAGGAACCAGTAGGCTTGTTTTTAAAAGTCTCAGTCAGTTCCTTTCTCTGTCACCAGTTCAAATTTTGCTGGTGATGGATGTCCTGTTAGCTGAACCAACATCACTATGTCAAGTATGCATCCATCCCGTGTGCTTTTACACATATTTTTTCTAAAATTCTGGAGTCATTGGGGAATACACAGTTGTGTTTTTTTTGTAAAAATATCAATCAGGTTTTAGACCTGGACAAAGCACTACTGTGGCCACTAATTTGATTATAAATTATATTGCCAAAGCTTTGGATGAGAAATTAAACTGTGTTTCTCTAGTCATTTCATACAGTTGATCATTCCATATTGCTTTAACCAAAAATCTCACTGGGCCGTAGACACCTGCTTATGGTTTCAGAATATCCTCAGTGATGGATCCCAGGCTATTATTGCTAACTTGGTTAAATCTACATTTATTGCAAATCACAAAGGAATTCTACAGCGTTTGATTTTGGGTCTATTATTACTCACTCTGTATATAAACGATGTCAGTAACTCTGTGAGAAACTAGAAACTAATTTTTATTTTTATGCTGATAACATTACAGTGCTGCTCAATCTCCTGCACAGGCTTTTGCATACTTACAGTCTGATTTCCAACTAATAAAAATGTTCTGAATGCAAGTTAAACTATGTGTATGTATGCTCTAGGTCCCAAAATCTAATCTAATCTTAAAATTACTACCCCTGACAGTCCTGTTATAGGATGTCTTCCTACCTACAAATACCTCAGGATTTGGTTAGATGATAATCTTTTAAAACACACATTGCTGAGTTGGTGAAGTTAGTTTTTTATTTAATATAAATTCATTTTATCTGTAATGTTAACATTTAAACAAAATTGCACAGGCCACTTTTGTCACACATCAATGTCTTTTGTAAACTGGCTGGGAGTCGGTAAATGCCAGAAATTGGTAAATTTTGCATATGAGGCTGTACTACAGAAATTTACGTATTATCTTCTAAAATAAACTAGGAAACCTGCATTTTTCAAATGTGCTGTGAAGGCCGGCTATTTCTTGAGATAATCAATAGCTTATTCAGAGAAAATTATCATTGCTTTTGACTATCATGCACCAAACTCAAGGAATGTCTTGCAGAGTAACCTTAAAGTACAACCCCATTTCCCAAAAAGTTGGGAAGCGGTGTGAAATGGAAATAAAAACAGAATGCAAATATGTGCAAATCATTTAAACCCTATATTCAATACAAAATAGGACAAAGACAACATATCAAATGTTGAAACTGAAAAACGTTATTGTTCTTTGAAAAATATATGCCCACTTTGAATTTGATGCCAGCAACAGGTTTCAAAAAAGCTGGGACAGGGGCAACAAAAAACAGGAAAAGTTGTGTAATACAAGAAAAGCATGACTTTCTTTTACAGACCTATGTAGGAGAAGCAGTTATTTGATGACAGAGTGAAATGGTCCCAAGCCAAGCCTCGGCTGTAGGTCACAGAAGCAGCACACGAACACAACTGTTGCAAATATCGATAGCAGGAACCACATTAGAAGAAATACGGTTGTGTCTTTTCAAAGAAACATTTGCCAAAAGTCACTCAAATAGTGGCGGAATAATTTCAACCACACAACTACTCAGATTGTTTCAAGACCACAGACAGCATATGCTGTCAGAGAGAAAAATGTTGCGCTGTATTTTATGTCCAGCATGCAACAATAAAAAAAGGCACCACAACAAAAAATGTCATGTTACCAGTACTTCCAATTGCAACGTCATTACCTTTGTTTTTACCACAGAAGCAGTGATCTAAAGTTGAAATAATATTTTACATTTTGTATTCAAAATGATATGAACGAGATAGCAACAAAAAGCAAACTGTAGATGAAAAAAAAAGTCCACTCACAATTATGATTATCATTTAAAAATGAAGTCCATTCTCCTGTCATTCTTTATGAAATGGATGATGGTAGGTTCATGTAGCTTGTCTTTTGATTTATAATCTGAAAGAAGTTTTTTTTCAATTGAGATCAAAGCCAGGGCAGACAGCCGGGCCATCGCCATTCTTACATACATTCACTGCAAAAAGCTAGCCAGCTAGCTAGAATCAAGCGTAAGAAAATGAGACAAGGCTCGGTATTGGCTCTGAATTAGTGATGTTTACTTAGACCCTCTTGTCTAGAGGGCCTTGAGGGGTCATACAATTGTCCCACCTATTACAAGATAATATGTGATTGGATGATTCTACTGTCATTCCAAAATGCTGCTCTAATTGAAGTCAGTGTCAAAAATGTTGGCTGGTGCCTTCTATTCAAAGCCTGAGAGCCTAGCCAATGAGCATGGAGCACAGCTAGATAAAATCTACCAAGATACTACCAAAGAAAAATTCTGATTGGATATTTTTTTCTTCTTTTTCCAACACAAACTGAAGAAATTCAATAGGAAGATCATTACAATAAAGACAAAAATAAATAAATAAATGAAAAAAAATGCAAATTATAATATATAAAAATATATACAGATTTGTATCCATCCTTAGGCCCTCTCTGAGGGCGTAGAGGGCCCTGACAGTTCCCCACTGCTGTGAAGGCACCATTAATGCTGAACAATATATACAGGTTTTGGAGCAACATATGCTGGCATCTAGACAACATCTGTTTCAGGGAAGGCCTTGCTTATTTCAGCTAGACAATGCCAAACCACACTCTGTGCGTATTACAACAGCTTGGCTCTGTAGCAAAAGAGTCCAGGTGCTAAACTGGCCTGACTGCAGTCCAGACCTGTCACCCATTGAAAACATTTGGCGCATTATGAAATGAAAAATATGACAAAGGAGACCCCGAAGTGTTGAGCTGCTGAAATCCTATATCAAGCAAGAATGGAAAAACATTACACTTTCAAAACTACAGCAATTGGTCTCCTCAGTTCCCAAACCCTTAGACTATTGTTAAAAGAAGAGGTAATGCAACACAGTGGTAAACATGCCCCTGTCCCAATTTCTTTTAAACGTGTTGCTGGCATCAAATTCAAAATGGGCCTTTATTTTTCCAAAAACAATAGGTTGTCTTTGTACTATTTTCAATTAAATATATGGATTAAACAATTTGCACATCATTACATTCTGTTTTTATTTGCATTACATCATGACATTCTGTTTTTATTCACACAGTGTCACAACTTTTTTGGAAACAGGGTTGTAGATGGCATGGTGGCCAAATATTTTTGATTCATGGCATTTTCATTGTTAACTGTGATTGCATTTCTTAATATTTCATTTTTATATCATTTATTTGAATGTCGCTGTGATACAAATCAAGGTATCTGTATAAATCAAGGTAAAGTAAAATTAAAAATAAGCATGAATTAATTGCTCATGTTATGACAAAGTGTTATACATGATTCAAGTCAAGCACATAGGGGCACATGTACATGGCTTATCTGGCAACAGGGAACAGTATGTCACATATTTCAACACTGACATGAACACAAGTTCTTTATGCATTCATCACCAATGACGCCATATACGGTGAACGATAGGATTTACTAAAGACTTGCTTTATATCAATTAACTGAGATTTGCTTGACGAAGTTCTTTGACCGAAATGTTACAGTTTTTCAATAAATTATAACATTTGAAAGAATTTCCCTATTTTTTAACTGACACTTAAAACAGCTCCCCAAACATGTATTATGTGTCTCTCTCTGTCTCTGTTAATCTCTGTCTCCCTCCCTGTGTCTGACTCTCTACGTGGTTCAAATCCACACAAGACTGCACTCCAAGAGCTACTCTATATCATTCCTGTCTGTCAGCCGTAACCCCTCTCTTCCTCCGCCTCCTCTTCCTAGGTGAGGACAGCAGCCCAGAGAACCTGCTCCTGCACGGCCCTTTCTCCCGCAAGCCAAAGCGCATCCGCACGGCCTTCTCCCCCTCCCAGCTCCTCAGGTTGGAGCGAGCCTTCGAGAAGAACCACTACGTGGTTGGAGCTGAGCGGAAACAGCTTGCCAGCTGCCTCTGTCTCACTGAGACACAGGTGAGACTGAGGTGGTCGAACAGTTATCTAGTCTGTTTAAAAAAAACATAATAAAATTGTCATTTTTTTGTGGGGAGTTTTTCTCAAGCAAGCAATCAAGCAAGTTTATTCATATAGCACAATTCATACATAGAAGCAATTCGATGTGCTTTACAAAGAAAAAGAAAACTATTTTCAAAATGCATAATGCCAGAATGATACCCAAGTACAAATGAACTGATCGTATAATGTAAAGGTTAATGAATATCAGCAGTATTGAATGCACCCTAAAATCTTAAAATTCTTAAACTGGCAATATATCCCCCAAACGCCTGAGGCATGGCTGCATTCCAGAGAAATGAAACAGAGGATATGAGTAAACACTTAGTCAGTACTATACAACACCCTCTCATCAACCAAACAGGCTGCAGAAACATGGGAAATTGTTTTTTCTTACGTATCTATGGGGATGGGCAAGTTGATGCCAATAAATTCTGCAGTAACTTCCACAATTATTATTTACGACTTAATTTGCTTAAAGAAACATAAGTTATACGAATCAATAGCAATTTAAGATTTCACAATCTCATGCAACATGTCCTCTATTAATAATACAGAATTAAGTGATGTCTGAAACTTTCAATGTACTTTTTATGTTTTGTTTGACAGAAACAGTGTTCAAATATAGTATGGAGTATTAAAGAGCAGTTGGCTGAATTCAAACTCACGCTACTGCAATACATGTGCAACGAAGGTAGCGGGGCTGTCCTGGGCCTCTTACAGGGGTTCTCAAACCTCTCTTCGGGGACCAGTAGAGGTTTCACAATTTCCTTGTATATTTTAATTTCTTCCAAGACTAAATGTGATGTCTCTCCTTTGGTTCCCAGGTAAAGGTGTGGTTCCAAAACAGAAGGACGAAACACAAAAGACAGAAGCTGGAGGAGGAGTCGCCCGAGTCTCAGCAGAAAAGGAAAGGAAGCCAGCACGTGAGTCGCTGGAGAGTAGCTACACAGCAGGGAAGTAGTCCAGAGGACATCGATGTCATCTCAGAGGACTGATGTACACGGATGTACACCGTCAAAAGTCGCATGATGATAACGTCACTGCCCCGAGTAAACATCGATGCCATCTCAATCACTCTTATGCACACCGGGATGAATGCCTGCTGACTTACAAATTTTCAAGTGTCGGCTCTCCGCGCGCTCTGTACACATTGTCTGGACATTTGATGCAACCCGAGAGAGCTCAGATGGGCGAGACATCATAGCGACTCTATGTTGGACAAAAGACTGTTCGATCAGATCGGGGAAAAAACGAGTTTGTCGTTCTGTGGCTGAAGGGGATTTGGACAATCTGGTGGACATCTGCATTGTGGTCTATATTCCTAGCCATAGCTGGCAGAAGACGGACTGAGAGGAATCTTCATTACAGTTTAGACACATTCTATTATCTATCTGAACTTGAGTTCTTCCCTTGAATTGTTCCCTTCTCACACTCACATTAAAACATCATCACCGTTTAATCGTTTTTTGTACAATGCTGAATATGCACAATAGGTGTGTGGTCAAAAATAAGACATTGTTATGGGAAAGGAAACGCTAAAGGAACCTCCTAAAATATTCTGTTTAGACTTTTTTACATTGAAAAATAGGCAATCAGCGGTCGGCTACATTAATGTGATTCCATATTACCCCTGAAAATGTTTTTGAATCTCATTTTGGAATAGCTTGGACGCTTTCAATTGTATGTGTTTATGTCAATTGAAAAAAGGTATTCTATGCATATGCTGTCCATATTTTGTTTCCTGTGGGTTTTCAAAAGTTATTATTGTCTAGTCTGTTACATATACGAATAATTGTTACCTAGACAATTCCAAGTTTGTTTTTGCCTTAGACAAATACCTGATTAATAATATTGGACCATGTGCAGTGCAGGCGCATTACTGGTCGCCAGAATGATGAAAAATCCTGTTACCTCAATACATATTTTTAGCAATCATTAGGCCTATCACTCCTGGGATATCATGTTATGTAGCACTTTTTAGTGAAATATATTTTTTTATTTGTTTTGCATAGATGTTAGAAATAATGCACTATTCTGTAAGTAGGCTACACACTTTTCTTTAAACCCCTGTCCGAGAGTGAACATTTTTGTACTGTGTGTGTGCTCACATGACTTTGGAAAATAAAAAAAAAATCAACATTACTTTTTCTTTACTACATTAAAAGTGATATTCATGTTTGGTGTCCGACTATGTTAGTCTGTATCAACGATTAGGGCGTATTAGGTTATTATTAAAATTCACAATTTTCGTAATGACATTACCCCACATTTCAATTGGTCCCCATTTTGATGACTAGAAAAATTTCGAAAACTTGAAAAATGTATCGTAGGAATTTAGCTTTTTATGTATTTATTATGTTCTACCTATTTCAAATATGTTTTTGTATTACATAATTGTAGAAAAGCTGTTCATTTTTTTGCGGCGGCTTGTAGTAACCCCTTATGAACACGTCTTCATAAGAGGTTAAGAAACAAGCATGACCATGGGATGTCTTTTTTAAATGAGTGACAGTAATTTCGATCACGTTATCTTATAACTATATATAATACATCTATGTATACAGTTTTAAACCATATCCCCAACGAGTGAGAAAATGACAGTCGGTCAAGCATGCGGAGCATTGGTTATAGTTTAGAAAGCTTGATAGTTTGTTATTAAAACTTGGATAAAATGTAAATCCCATTGTTTTGTTTATTTTTGTTTCATTGATTTCGTGTGCAGTCTGTATAATAATAATACCTACAATGCTATTATAGCATTATTAACACATTTTTATTATTAATTAATTTTAATTAATTAATTGAAAACAGATTTTAATAAGCCTATTGGGCCAATTCTTTTACAATGCCATTGTAAATCTCTGTCAGGACCCTGCGTGTTGGGATGCGTGACCAAATGCGATAATATGTTCAAAGTGATATGCAACACGTTTAACATCTTAAACATAACTCAGTATCCGATAAGCTGTCCGATAAGCTGTCCGGTCTCGTGCTCTTCAAGGGGTATATTTCACCAGAAAGACTTTTGTCAGATATGTTCACATCTCGCTCTATCAACACAGAACGACGAGCTTATAAATTGCATATCTTGATCTCACATTATAGAGATGAAACAACCTATTATTTAGACTCCAATCTCAAAAACATGTTGGGACAGCAAAATTGTCTTTATGCAGCACTATATAGACAAACAAAAAGAAGAAAACGAATAATGAGAAATATAATCGGTTTGCGTAGCGTATTTTTCGGAAAAAAACTATTCATAAACCCATAGCGGAACGAGTTTCATAAGTCCCTAACGTCAGAATCATACGCAATTGTTGATTCCTACTTTTGCCGTCTAGACTTCTGAGATTTGTTACCGAGGCCCTATGATCGTTTGCTCTGCAAACGACACCAGTGTCCCGACACACACAGGTGAATAACCTTGGAATGGCAATTAGGCCTAGTCCTCCTTCATAACCCTGTCAATACGCTTAGGAGAATTAATAAGATGTGTGTGACAGAAAGGACATGACTAACCGGTAAAAACTCGTCGCTGCTAGTATTACTAACGCATTTCTTTGAGTCATTGCTTCCTTTGAGTAAAAGAAACGATACATAGTACTAGTAGTGTATAGGTCCCAGACATTCGTTGTTTTCCAATAGAACATTTTAGGTCCAAAATATTTGACCATACCCTAGAACTGAACAGAATAGAATGGAATCGTTTATTCTTGCCTACTCTAACACATGAACATGAGCTACTTTAATCATTAATACATGGAGCACGCTACTGTCAATGATATTTCACTGAAATATACCTATATCTCATTGTTTCATTCTGTTCTGTGTCAAAATTGTTGTGTTTTTCAGCTTGTTTTCTTCTACATGAGACGTTACTTCTGGGCCTTCGTTTTTGTGTTTTACCAGCTGGAAAATTAATTCATGTCACCTTTATGCGTTGTGATTTACACCTGCTAATTCTTCAAGCCCCGAGCAATTGAGAGGTGTTAGATTTGCATCATTTTCATCACCTTTTAACAATAGACAGATTCATTTTCGGCAGATAGGCACATAAACTGTGAATAAAATGTATGTGTAAGCTATTCATATTCTCTATAATTGGGGCTGAATATTCTTCGGGTTCAGTTCATCAATACATAGCCTACATTTAGAGAAATAATGTAGACACAAGCACTAAAAAGTATAGTAAAGTAAGACCAAGTTAACGTGATGGAGTGGCTGAATCTGTCAGTATGTACGCAATATCTGTCAGTTCGCAACACCACTGCTCCATATATCCTAAACTTTCACAGAGATCCGGCATTTTCACCATTACACTGGTTCTTAACAAGCAACGGATAACGCAAACCTTAACCCATTAGACCCAAAGTCATGAAAATCGGTACAGTCCCTCTTACTTGGAACATCAATGGCCTCAGGGACAAACTAAGTATACCATGATGATTTTTTTGTTATTTTACATTGTGTGGACAACACTTACAACCCTGCCCTTCTGGTACTGAATGACAAATTTGCATTGAAACTTGATATGGGGCATCTACAGACCAAGATTTCCCAAACTATATTTGTATAGTTTTGATACCTAAAACTACATGGCTGTTATGTTTACTACTGGCTTGTTTTTTATATTGTTACAAAATGGCATAATTGCCATTACTGTGATTTGCAATAGGCTTTCAAGGAACTCATAAACTTGTGTAATAGTTCTTAAAGCCAAAAAAGTGTGAGTTTTCAAATTTAAATGCATTGTTAGACAACTTTAGAAATAGCAGTAGATCTTGTTCTTGGTAGGCTAGCTAAGAACCTAGTTCCTGTTCTATGTTTTAGCGTGTTAGGGAGAATAAAAATGACTGAAGGCTACAACTGACTGACTGATATACAAATTACCTTCCATTATTAATAACCTTTTTATTATTTGCTTTACGAATAATAAATTCATTATTATTTTTCGATAAGTCGCTCAGTCAAAATTTACCGATACATTACATTTTTAATCTAATTGAATATGGACAATTTTATTTTGCTAAAATTAGTCTTGTTTTAGGGGATGAGTTTAGAGGATGGGGTGTTTGCCTGGGGTCAAATAAGACAGTGTGAAAAGATAATCACTGATGCATGAAAAGGGTTCAAGTAATATAGTAAATTGAAAGATCAAATGAGCAAGTATATTTTTCTTTAGTTTACTATTTTCTTTCTTGTTTTCTTGTGTTTTCTTTTCTTATTGACTGAAGCCCAGTAGGTTAATGGTCAACATGTTATAGTAACAACAGGTGAACTGGAATTACATTCACTTTCACAGGTGGCCAAAACTATTTGAAAGCCATGCCTCCACTAAGCCATGCCTTCAGTCTTCTGATCTGACTGGCTGGTTCCTTTAAGCAATAGGCACATGGGGGGTATGGTATAATGATCAATATACCATGGCTTACAGCAGTGTCAATGTCCAATTTTAAACTTTGTGTTGATAAAAACAACAAAACAGATGAACAGGAACGATATTTGCTCCCATTGGGGGATAAAAAATGCCACATACTTCAAGTTTTCAAATATGACCAACTGGTCCATATCGTATTAACACAGCATCAATAAGCGAGGATATTAAAAAACACTACCAGTTTCACTATTGCTCAGGAGCCTATCACACAGGATCACAGGTTTTTCGTGAAATAAACATACATTTATGACATGCAAATGAAAGAGCCTTTTCTTTTGTTTTTACAGGACACAATTTTTTCAGATATGTCCTGGTAGGAATAAATTCATTTAATAAATGTTGGATATGGATAATGGTTAGGGTTAGTTAAGGTTAGGGTAAAAGTAAGGTTTAAGGTAAGGATTTAAGGTGAGAACAGGGCCAAACGTTCTCGCTAGCCTGTTCTTTATGCAAGCTCCGCCCTTGAGTTAATAATTCACATGCCTGTTTTCCAAAATCTGAAAAAAACATTGTCCTTCAACGAAAAAAAAAGCCTTTTCCATTCGCATGTCCCAAATTTCTAATAAGCAATTACTGTCTATTTCACAAAAACCTGTGTGAAACTGTTGTGTAAAACAAGAGGTTCGACACTGAAACTCTAAGGGTCTGAAAGCTGTGGTATATCTGAACTTTAATGCATGAGGTGATGTGGTCTATTTCCAATTTTTAGACAATCAAGATACATATGAAAAACCCCTGAGACGCCTTATTGCTCTTATAAACTGATTACCAATGCAGCTGGAGCAGTAAAAGTAAGGTAATGTGAAAACAATGGAATATGGTCTCATCATCAAACAATCAGCATTCAATATTCAAACCATAACATTTATGATTACTGTTACAATGTCATTGGTAATCCATTTATAATAGCATTAAGGGACATCAGGGATTTGTAGAATATTGCCAAAATACCATGATTAAGGGCTGTATCTAGTCCAGGCACTCTGTAATGTGTAAAAAAACACCTTTAAAATTAAGAGAGATTTACCATGGTCTATTGGCCATATACCACACTCCTTTAGGCATAATCGCTTAAAAAATACCATATATTTTTTTATATGGTCTTTTTAAATACCGTATGTTGGAAACCAGTTTATAATGGCAATAAACTGAAATAGTCAATTGTGTCATCATCCCCATAAAACCTGGTTACAAAACATGAGTGAAGTCATTATAATTGTGCTATATGGCTGTGGCTTAAGGCTGTGTCAAGGCACTCTGGGTTGCGTCTTGCCTAAGACTAGCCCTGCATTGACAATATATCACCCCCTTTAGTAATTGCTTAAGCACATCAGTTTTTTATAGTGTGTCCAAGAACCATATTTACAGATTCTAATAATTCTGTTGCATTGTTTAAACATTCCAGATGTCATGTTAATAGGGAATTAACATGGCTGCCATAGAATGTTCTAGTGTTATGTGTTATGTTGGGCCAGTCTGATTCAAATCCCTCAGCCAACAAGGTGAAATATCTATTATACGCCCTAGTGCAAGAAAATTTACTCTAATTTAAGGCTATTCAACTCTGTACATTTAGGGCGAGAACCCTTCTGGTTTTACCCACCTGCTAGTTAATTGCACTGACCTAGTGTTCCAGGTTGAAATTAGTCCATGATTTCGAAGAGGAGGAGGTTAAGTTGTGTTTTGGCCCTCCAGGACTGGTTGAATACCCCTACGGCCTAATTGCTGCTGTACGTTGCTCTGGATTAAAGCTTCTGCTAAATAACTAAAATCTAAATGTTTTGTAAGGGCAACATAATGCCAAAAACCCATCAATATAGCTGTGTAAGTCCTATATGTGGTCTTACACGAATTAGAATCTCTGGAAAACATTTAGAAACAGCCTGCTACCTGCTCCTTTTGGTGTTGCCATGGGAATTAGAAATTTAGAAACACAAATAAAAAACCAGATGGTAGAATGCATGAGGTGCACATAACGTTGCTCAGAAGCCACCGAATTTCAAGAGAAATCAGCAGAGATATTTATTGCTCGGATTATGTGATGCTGTTAAGATAACATTCATTTAGACTACTAAAATCTTTAATGTGCCTGAATTCCATACCGTCAGTCATATTACATTTTATGTGTACTTTTATGCAGGTTTCAAATATACACAATGTGATTGTTTTAGCCATGTCTGCTGAAATGTCTGAAACAGCTGGCTTATGAGAAGGTCTAGAACTGTCTAATTAAATATTATAACTCTAGAACCGAAGTCTAGAACTGTCATTAAATATTACAGCAAAAAAAGAAAAACATCCAAGAAATACTATATGTGATCTATTTACAGTGGTTAAGCTGATTTACCCACTAGTTTTTATTTTATTTTTAAACAAAAACCTAGATAAAAACTTTGAGAGTAATGCATAATAAAAAATAATAATTAATCTCTATTTCTAATAATTTATGAGAGTTGCTAAGGTAGGTGTTAAAATTATATTAAATTATATGTCTCCAATTACACGGTAATAGTGTTTAGGAACCCAGGGAATGCGTAGGCTATTAGTAAGAGTCCTAATGATTATTTAAGTGATTGCACTAATCAGAAAAAAACCACACAACCTCCAGTAGTTCCGTGTGTGTGTGTGTACGTGTGTGTTTTATAGTTTATATGTTAGTATGTGTGTGCATGTTTTAATGCGTGTGTGTATACATTCATGTGTATGTGTCTGTGTAGGATTCCAGGTGACGAGAAAATAGTTCAAAAGCATCCCCGGATTAAGTATGGTAATTATTGTGTTATTGATAAAATTACGTTAATTAATACCAGTTTCATGTGGCCCCTCTCACTACTGATATTACAATCAAGCATGTTTTACTGAAGTGTACCAATTAAAATTAAGAATAAAAAACCCATAATTACCTTTGCATGATTAATGCAATGCTGATGACTAAAGTCAAAGGCAAAGGCAAAGGCAAATAACAAACCTGCCTTAAAGGAAAGCTATAAGTGAGAATGTAGCTAACTGTGTTTTGACTATTTAGATGGGTTCATGCAGCAGCATTAATCTGGGTTTGGAAGTGTTAAATCTTTTCTTATACGATTCCTCCTAGCTCATAGTGAATAGACAGTAAAGGGTTAACTTCACAGGATTGTTATATTTCTGTACATAAAAAATGACAACTCACAACAAGCCCTGCTACCCCATAGATGTTTTAACCCAAATCTTCCTCACCATTCATGCTCCACTGAATTACACGGATATTCAACATTTCCCATAGTCTTACGCTTCAGTGTAAAACCCTAACTTTAAAACATTATGACATTAGCCTTTATGTATGTGAGTATTATGAGTTCATGTGTGTATGTATTATCAACATAAATAAACACGTGCTTGCTGGTGGTTGATCTTATTAGTATGAATAGCAGTTAATAACACAACATGCATTAAGTAATCAAAGCACAAAAAAATAGTAATGATAAATTAGATTTGATTTACGTGAACATTGTTTATCCGTGTTCAATAGTTCATGTCATGTAAAGGAGTAAAATCATGCTTTGTAATGAATCGTGCTTTGACTCAAGTTATCCCAGGCGTATTCATGTGATTGACTGTGCTGATGATAAAGGGTGCGTGATCATAGGTGTTGAGAGTTTTGTTGAGACAGGAGAACGGAGATGGGTGGGCACCGTGCAAACCAAGGTTGTCATGACTTGATGTGGGGAAATTCCAGAATCGTTGGATTTTTCTAGTGTGCATGAAATGTCTAAAACAGGAACCGTGGTGTACCGTTTATTCTGTGACCTCAATGACATACCATCCGCCAGGATGCGAGGCGATAGGTTTGGGAGTTTTTGAATGCCAAAAAGAGCAGATATGTTCTTAGCATTGAATGTGTATGATGTAAGCATTTATTGAACAATATCAACTGATCATGTGAAGTGACCTGACCAATTTCAGCCCCATGACAGGAGATATTCAGCCGGGTTCCTTTACTTCCAATCAATTGTCCTTTCATACTTTGTACTTTTATCTTGTGGTGTCACATCGCATGAATCACCCTTACCTATGTCTGTCTGGGATGACATGACCATCTAGGTTTGTAGCTTTGAAATATCTGTTGTGGATGTGATGATAACATGACAAGAGCGGGAATGATTTACAACCTAAACGACGTGATAATTACAGGTTGGCAAAGCTCAGGGAGCTAGTCGCTGCTTTACAGACTGGAAGGGCTTGTTTCCTACTCACACACCTGTTTGCTGTGCAGTCATTGGCCAGAGTGTACTTCAGAAAAGGAAAGCAACTAAAGTCGATTATAGGGTGCCGCCAGTCAAATCCAGATTGTAATTGATTGGTTTTGGGAATCAGAGAAATGGCAGTTTATTTTCTTTAAAATAAAATGCTAGTTTCTGAAAAGAAATCAGCTAATTTGGTTTTCAAAATGAATAGCATTTCATTTTGATGTGGACTGTGTTTGTTTGCTGATAATTTGTCCATTTCCACAGATGAAGTTGGTAATGGGATCTTGTGTGGAGGATGAACAAGGCTTGTGTTCAGACTAACATGATTCAGACTGATCACGAACTCTAATCACAAACCGTCTGTCTATACAGCACACTGACCCAAAACCATTTTAGCAGCTGGTAAGCACACCGTTGTTCAACTGACATATTGTATCGACCCAGAATGTCACTGAACCAGATAGACGAGTCTACTTATGAACTATTTTAACATCAGGGAAAATATCTAAACATCAATTAGGTGTTTAGAACATAAACACATGTATTTCTCACAGTGACAAGCATGTCTAGTAACTCACTTGACCATAATCAATGTCGACTTACTGTCATTTGGACTGAAATATTGGACTAGAATGAATCACCCTTAGAAAAGCTGTCTCTACGTGTGACCCACAGACTACGAACCAAAAGCCATTAAACAACTGAAATGAAACTGTGACACTAACCCACAGAATGTTACATTTGAATCAATAAGATGCTTGGAATATAAACATCTCACAGTAACAAGCATGTATAGAAACTCAAACATAATCAATGTCTGCTTACAGTCATTTGGACTAGAATGATTAGACTACAATTAATCATTGTTAGAAAACTTACATCTAGTTCCCTAAAACACACGGTATGCCACAGACTACAGACCAAAAGTCCTTGCAATTATGACTGGTGTTCAGATTCTGGTCACAAAATACCAAAAATAACCGCGGGTCTAGCCTAGGGTAGCCAAAACCCCCTAAACAGGGAACTGTACTATCATAGTACCATACACGTTTCCAAAATGCGACCCTTCTGGTCAGAGAGGCCTATGGTACCTCTCAAGGAATTACAGTGGATATTAAAACAATGGCTGGGTGGGTCATAAAAGTGGCCTTCATTGGAGAGTGCATAAAGAAAGAAACCTTCATCAAATCTCGGCCGGATTTAGCCAGAAGGCATGTGGGAGACTGTAGAAGACCAAATGAAAGAAGGTTCATTGGTCTAATAGAGCTTTTTGGCCTCAATGCTAATTGCTAAATTTGGTGCAGACCTAGAACTGCACATCATCCTGAGAACACCATCCATACTGTGAAAGAATGTTGGTAGCAGCATCATGCTATGGAAATGCTTCTCAGCGGCAGGGACTGGGAGACTAGTCAAGACTGAGGGAAGTATGAACTGAGGAAAATGCAGAGTGGTCTTTGAAGAAAACCTGATCCAAAGCAAAAGGACCTTAGACTGGGGTGAAGATTCATCTTTCAGCATGACAACGACCCAAACCACACAGCCAAGACAAAATAGAGTGGTTTTGGGACAAATCTGAGAAATTAAAGCCCGGACCTCAATCCAATTATGAATATGTGGTAAGAGTTGAAAATTGCTGTTCACTAAATGTCCCCATCCAATTTGGTGAAGTTTGAGAAGTTTTGTGGAGAAGAATGGTCTAGATGGACAAAGTTGGTAAAGAATGATCTAAATAGACTCATGACTGTTATTGTTGCCAAAGGTTCCTCTGCCAAATATTGACTATATCGGGTAAATACCTACACAATAAATATTTCTCTGTTTAGTATTTGTCATTATTGGGACACTGTGTAGAATCCTGCCTCAAACGTTATCAAGACAGAATTTAAACAATAATCTGACTTGTCTCCTCTCTCCTTACTGAACGAGTCTGGAATAGCATGAGGGGATAGCACTGTGAGTGTCTAAAGCGAGCATGAGGAGATTACAAGTCAATGCAAACTGATAAGCAAAAATATAGCCAAACAAAAAATAAAGCAGTAATATACACAACACTACACTAGGAGCAGTTTAAAAGAGTACTGTAAACTAGCAGCAATCTGGGTAGTATTACTGAACATTATAGATGTGTTTCTTAGTAGGTAGGTGTGTATTTACAAGAGAGCAGGGAACGTCGTGTCTTGATTCTAGGCTTTGCATTTTGTAATCTCTTGCGGGTGTCCTTCAACCTGACAGCCAAACTGTCAATGGAAGTCAAGCTGGCAATCATGAGACAGATAAAGCCCCAAAATACAGAGTCAAAACATAAGAATAACGGAAGAGCTGGTGAGCTCAGTAATGACAAATTCCATAAAATCCTCCCAATGTATCACTTTCCAAATATCTGGAAAAAAGCTACCCTGTCCTTTATTCCTGAGCCTTTTTTGCTTTGCTCTTATTATTTAAAATGTGGCACACTTTGTGTGCTGTTTGCAGTGGTGGGGTGTAAAAATACCACAGCTATTACTATATAATATCTGATTAGAAAAAATTGAGAGCGTTCTCTTTCCCTGCCAACATATCTCCTACAGGCGTCACTATTCAAAGGGAAATCAGGGATCCACAAAACAACAACACGGGTACCCCAACACATTTTTAAAAGTGAGTGATAGTAGTGGAAACTGTAACCCCCTACAAATTCATAGACATAGCTACGGATGCACGGAATGACCATCCATAAAATTAAAATGATAGCTTTACCTTGTTTAGAAACTAGATAGTGTTTGCAATCAACTGTTCTCCTTTTATATGTATTTACACACACACACACACATATATATATATATATATATATATA
>JACXGI010008922.1:0-11468 GCA_016801175.1 Esox masquinongy
TCTCTTCTCCTCTCGGTTGACCATGTGACGTCCGCTCTCTCACCCCACCCCACCCCTTTCTGTCTCACCCATTCTCCCTCTCTTCTCCTCTCGGTTGACCATGTGATGTCCGCTCTCTCACCCCACCCCACCCCTTTCTGTCTCACCCATTCTCCCTCTCTTCTCCTCTCGATTGACCATGTGACGTCCGCTCTTCTCCCTCTGCACTATTTTCTCCTCTTTCTCATTTTCTCTCTCACACTCGTTCTTTCTTTCTCTCACTCTCTCTTTCTTTCTATGTGTGCACCCTGAATGGAGCCCTATTACCTGTGTAGTGCACTACTTTTAAACAAAGTCCATAGAAGATGCAGCCTAACTGGCTTTGAATTTCTCCCATGGTGCCTCAGGGTGGTTGGTATGGTGTCCAGGTGTAGCAAACAGAGGTTGGTGTGGTGAATTAGCGAGCAGACAGGGGAGAACAATTGCACTTTCTCAATGAGAAGTCCATACTGAGAAAAGGATATGCATGTCGTATTTCCTTTACGTGAAACGTGACGGAAATTGTGAAATAATATTTTCAAATAAATGTATGGATTCCAAATGCTTTTACACATGTATTTCACACATTAAAATACAAAATGTTCTTTGGGCTTCTTTTTTTCACTTGCATCCCAAAAGTGACTTTTAGGTTATTCTTTTCCTTTGTATGGACGACATGTACACCACACACTGTTTTCCGGGCTCTGTAGTTATAGTCAATGGGAATAGGAAACATTTAATAATCTAACACACTTCTAGTTCAACAGAATGTCCTTGAACCAATTACTCATAAATAAAATAAAATCATTTAGATGCTAATGGCAGTTAATACCAGACTGCAGTACTCTGGTTGGCTTTCAACTAGAGATTCTCAATGAGAGAGGGCAGCACTGAGCTTGCCTATAACATCACTTCCTAAAGTAGCTCCATCTGTGCTTGCAGTGTCTCCAAAATGGCCATGCTATAAAACGACACTCCTAAAAGTGAGACTTCACGAAGAAAACAGTAGGGTGACGTCATCGATGGCCTGGTCCATGTTTTCCAGTCTGCGTTGTAGCTCCAGAGAGAGTTGTGATTCCCAGGTGAAAGGTGGGATAGACTTTCTGATTCGCTCCAGCACACAGACAGAGTTACAGCTCAATTTCAACCCCTCACCCTCTTCGCCACAGCACCAACACTGCCCTGCAACCACAGGAAATAAATAAACCCATGGAATGGAGGATGGCTCTGTTCTCTTTCTGTCTCATCTCTCGCTCTCTCTCTTTCACTGACTCTCTATTTCTAACTCTGTCTTCCTTTCACTGTCCTGCTCTCGTTCTGTCTCTCTCTAGTTTATCTCTCCTCCCTCCAGTTTGTGAGACAGGAAGACTGTGTTTATGACCAATAAGTGTTTATAAAGCCAGGTCTTTCTGTTATTTTTCATCAAACTACACTTTTCTGATCACTTCCTCCTTCTCATCTTTCCTCGCCTCCTTTTCCTCCTCTTCTCCTCTCTTTTTATGTAGTCAACACTTTTATTCTCCTTTTAGGATACTTCTGCTGTTTGCGAACTCACAGGACAGCCATGTAAATGAATCATAAGAGGCTGGGTAGTGGGCCTCATTTTCACCAAGCCCAGTCGTTGGGGATCGATGGGTAAGGTCCGTCCTGGAGGACTGTGGTGGCACTGAGGTGACAGGGCTGGATCAGGAAGAGAGGCATGCCCAGGTGATCTATAATGCCAGTCTGGCATGAAGCTTGAAGTGCAGGGTAGCATGTCCTTGGCCCCTCTCTTCTCTCGTTCTCTGTAGGGATGGGCAAGTTCTCCCCACATCAATACTGTCACCTTTGTTGGCCTCCAGAGACCCAGACCAGTCAGTGTCACCTCTTAGAAAGAACCTGCTCTGCTTTGTATCTCTTCCTCATTCACGGGACATCATATCAGTAAGAGCAACTTTGAATGAGAGATGGCTGTCTCAAGGAAGTAGTAGTATGTAAGTTCTAGTTTATTCACGATAATGTAAAGAATACCATTTCAAATAGTAACTTTTTACACACCATGGCTGCTGGTTGCTTAAGAGCAAGTACTATGTAACAGTAGCTTTTACGGAAGACAATATGAAAGCAATGGAACAGACAGACAGATCTAGTCTGCATTAGCAGATGGATTACGTGGTGAATAATGTGATCTCTTCTGCCAGGCAGCTCTCCTATCTACAGAGCCTGGCTGGTAGAATGATTGTCAGTGGAACTGGAGTTAACAGCTCTGCCTCCACAGGTAATGTCTTAACCAGAGTGAGGGGAGATTGATTTGATCCACAGGTTGATAGGCTGCTAGCGTCTTCCTCATCCCTCTTCACTCACGTCTCCTGATGCAACGTCTTTCGACAATTAGTGGTTGAAAAAAGCAGAGTCTTGGAAATAAGAATGTTTTGATCTACGATAACAGACCGGCCTGTTATTTGGTCTGTTAAGATCCGAAGGTGAGATGTATCATTAACTTAAATGTAGGTCCTTGTCACTTCATCTTAATGGAACAGTGGGATATCTTCGCTGGTAATAACTACAAGTCTGACCTTTTCTTGAGTGCTGGTCGCTTTGAATCTAACTGCATTCCTGTAGCAAGCCTCATGCCGCTTCTAATATCACTACTGCTTAAAAGGAGACTACACTATTCCCTGTTGTCTTTGCATTATTGAGGGGACAGAAGCACCATCTTTACAGTATGTCATAATAAGGCCATGCTATGCTATGGCGCTTAAGTATACCAACACAGAGCGCTCACAGTGTGTGCTGAGCCAGTCAGCGGGAGTCACACCAGATAGACCTCATTCTCAACAGTCACTCAGTCAGACTCGGACTAACATGTTGACTATCAGGGATGTTTAGCAGCAGAATTTAGACATGTAGAAATCATAAACATGAATGAGCAAACACACATGCAGTGAATATGGTCATACAAGCTAGATGGAATGTGATGACTACATTAATAGGCACTGAACGCATGACTACAAACACAACACATGGCACGCACACACACACACGCACGTAAACGTACATGACAACTGAGAGGCTGTGCAATGACAGGACAGCCAATAGCCTTCATTCATATGCACTAAAACTGAGTCTGGACCTCATTAGTTAGTAAATAGGTATCTCGGAGAGACAGACACGTGACTGCACCCTAGTCAGAGAGTGATGACAGATACTGAAGACCGGTCTAGGAGTGTACATGTGGTCTATATGTACAGAGAAATGGGAGAAAGGAAAATAAAGATGAATAGTAAAGTAAATATTGCAACCAGTATTACAACCCCGTTTCCCAAAATGTTGGGACGCTGTGTAAAATGTAAAGAAAAACAGAATGCAATGATGTGCAAATCATTTAAACTCTACATTCAATAAACAATAGTACAAAGCCTACATATCAAATGTTGAAACTGAGAAATGTTATTGTTTCTTGAAAAATATATGCTTGCTTTGAGTTTTATGCAAGCAACTCATTTCAAAACAGCTGGGACAGGGGCGACCAAAGACTGGAAAAGTTGTGTAATGCCAAAAAAAACCTGGTGGAACTTCTCACAACTAATTAGGTTAATTGGCAACAGGCCAGTAACATGATTGGGTATTAAGAGAGCATCCCAGAGAGGATGAGTCTTTCAGGAATATAGATGGGGAGGGGTTCACCACTCTGTGAAAGACTGCGTGGGCAAATAGTGCAACAATTTAAGAATAATGTTTCTCAATGTAAAATTGCAAAGGGTTTGGGGATCTCATCATCTATGGTACATATTATCATTAAAAGATTCAGAGAATCCAGAGAAATCTCTGTACGCAAGGGACAAGGCTGAAAACCAATAAAAACCGACACATTTCTGTAGTGCACATCACTGCATGGGCTCAGGAACTCTTCTGAAAACCATTGTCTGTGAACACAGTACATCGCTGCATCCACAATTGCAAGTTAAAACTCTACCAAGCAGAGAAGGAACCATATATAAACAAGATCCAGAACTGCCGCCGCCTTCTCTGGGCCCGAGCAAATTTTAGATGGACTGAGGCGAAGTGGAAAACTGTCCTGTGGTCTGACAAATCGAAATTTGAGATTCTTTTTGGAAATCATGGACGCCGTATCCTCCGGACTGAACAGGAGAGGGACCATCTGGCTTGTTCTCAGCACACAGTTCAAAAGCCAGCATCAGTGATGGTATGGGGGTGCATAAGTGCACATGGCATGGGTGACTTGCACATCTGTGAAGGCACCATTAATGCTGAACAATATATACAGGATTTGGAGCAACAAATGCTGCCATCCAGACTACGTCTTTTCAGGGAAGGCCTTGCTTATTTCAGCAAGACAATGCCAAACCACATTCTGCACATATTACAACAGCATGGCTCAGTAGTAAAAGAATCCAAGTGCTAAACTGGCCTGCCTGCATTCCAGACCTGTCACCCATTAAAAAACATTTGGCGCATGATGAAACCAAAAATATGACAAAGGAGACCCAGAACTGTTGAGCAGCTGAAATCCTATATCAAGCAAGAATGGGAATACATTTAACTTTCAAAACTACAGCAATTGGTCTCCTCAGTTCCCAAACGCTTACAGAGTATTGTTAAAAGAAGAGGTGATGCAACACAGTGGTAAACATGCCCCTGTCCCAACTTTTTTTAAACGTGTTGCTGGCATCAGATTCAAAATGGGAATGTATTTTTCCAAAATCAATAATATTTCTGAGTTTCAACATTTGATATGTTGCCTTGGTACTATTTTCAATTAAATATACGGATAAGTGATTTTCACATCATTGCATTCTGTTTTTATTTGCATTTTATGCAGCGTCCCAACTTCTTGCGAAACACTGACCAATCAGAAACATCAGAAATCTCAATAGCAATTGCAGTATAAAAATAATAATAACAATGTATTACAGTTATTTATAACAACAGAATAATGACATTACACAATTCCTTTCAGGAAAGATTAACACTGCCACGACGACAAGCAGTCACGTAATGCAAAGGATGCAGTAATAGAGATAGCTAATAATAGCTTACAAACTACTCCTCTACATTCAAATGTCCAGTAGCTACACATAATAATAATGGCAGTAATATTCTCAAACTAAACAAGAGTTCTTACTCACATGTTGTCAAAAATCCACACATATCCACGCAAGGGACTAACGATCTTATTGTCACGAAAGCGAATTGAAAACTGAAAATAACTGTGAGTTTTGTTTTATAGAACATTAAACACTAATACGTAAACATCAAAGTGTTCCTTTGAATCTCTGAATTAAAATACAGTCAGATCGATAATCTACTTGGCATGTAATTAAGTTTTGCGGGATTAAAAATTCAAATCTAACAGGCTTTTATGCATTCACGCTACACATTGATGAGGTCAAGCTGTAGTGTTTGTCCGCACAGCTAGCTCATGGTACTTGAGAAACCATTCCTGTTGGACACGGATGTGTTTAAATGAGGTGAACCCTGTCCTCAAGCGCATTAGTGACTGGAGAGAGAGAGAGGGTCTGAGAGAGAGCTCACAGGCTGGTCACTGAGCTGTGCTGTCTGCTTGCTTGGTTGCCTGAATGGGCTAAAACGTGCATGAAACCAGCTTAGCCACTATCAGCCAGCATCACCCCCAGTCATCATCCCTCCCTCACACTCTGCGGGGCTGCTTGGGGGGAGATAAGGAAACGGACACCCCCTCCCTTCTCCATTCCCCGTCCCTGCTTCTTATCCACTCTCGTAGGTCTTCTAGGGACAGAGACACAGACATGTAGCTACACCGAGCGTAATTTATATTCTTTTTAAATTGTCTGTGATTTTTCCATTGAGATAAGTGTTCTGGGAACATCTGTTTTGTGGCTAGAAGGCAGAGGCCTGAGTTGTGTGGCAGTGCACTGGCAGCTAGTGGAGATAGAGAGAGAGAGAGAGAGAAAGGAGGAGGAGAGAGAGAGAGGGAGGGAGATTGAAGGAGAGAGAGCAGGGACGGATATAGAGCAAATAGAGTGTGTGTGAAAAAGTTAGAGAAGGGGTCGTAGTACAGACATAGCCTGCCTTCAAAGAAAAGTGACTTGTCCAACTATGCCTCTCTTCCTGCTGTCTGGTAGACCTCACCAAGTAAACATTGTGTAAACGCTCATTCATATCTCTCCGCAGCCAGGTTGACCTGTGCCTCCACGACCTTTCTATCTGATTCATCACAATTGGAATGTAATTACACAATCATCTCAAGGAGTCTAAAATTAAACACAGAATTGGTTTAAATATATAAAATATACTGTTGTAAAATGACCATCCGTTCAGTCCTGGATTTTGGCAATGTTATTTGTGGGCTTAGAGCAAATAGTAATTAGGACATTGGTTGTTGTTGGCCATCAACTTTGTTACCAATGCCCAATTCAACACTTTTTAACTGGCTATTGCTGCACCCTCCATGCCAAAATCACTGGTACAAGCTTATTAAAGTCCCTTCAAGGCAAATCTCCTATTTACGTCAGCTTGCTCCTCAATGTCTCTCTACCCAACAGAAATATGAGTCCCGACAGATACGTCACTCTGATCATTCCTTAAGTAAATACTTCCTTTGACTATCAGCCTTTCCAGTTCTTGCCAATGACTAGATTTAACTGCAAAAACCATAACTCATCACTCCTTTAAAAAACAATTGTCTGAGCTGCCATCTGATCACTGTACCTGCTAAGCACCTTATTCCATCTGCATGTATATACTGTATACATGTATTTTACCTGTTATGGTGAGCTCCTTTCCTATGCACCTTATCTATATAAGTAGCAACACATGTGATGTCATTTATTTCTTTGCGTATAATTATCACCACATATGATTCAGTTCATGTCTCTGTGTAAGTATTAGCACATATGATTCAGTTCATCTCTCTGTGTATAAGCATCACCACATATGATTCAATTCATCTCTCAGTGAATAAGCATCACCACATATGATTCAATTCATCTCTCTGTGTATAAGCATCACCACATATGATATATGTAATTTATTGCTGTCATTTATTGATCTCTTGCTCCCCCATTTTATATAGTTTATTTTGAGTATGTGAAACATTTTGCTTTCTTGCTTTGATATGCCTTTGGCCAGGTCGTCTTTGCAAATGAGAATTGGTTCTCAATCAGTTACCTAGTAAAATATAGATGAAATAAATAAATAAACAATGCAGATTTTAGTAATTCAGAGCATCCTTGATGGGCCAGGTAACGGCATGCTACCGTTCTTTGCGGTGGCGACCTAACGTCTCTCCCTGGTTATCACTGACAGTCTGAGGGCTACGTGCTTCGGGCGTGCCCGGCGCTGCTCTGCCAGGCGTCGGCGTGGGAACGGGAGAGGCCGAGGGAGATATTGGGGGGTGATGAATCTCAATCCCAGGACTGTGTGGCAGATTTACATTTAAAGTAGTTTTAGCGCTCGGCCCACATCCTGATGTGTGCTTCAGTGTGCCAGGGTCTGGAGAGGCCGGCTTATCACCCGGCCATCAATCCGACGTGATGCGCCCTGATAGGCTGAGGCCACGACGGGCTGGGATACGCCGGGGCCTGTGGCAGCCTAACACCTCTCCGTTCTGACAGACAGGCAGAGATGAGGTGCCATCCAATAGAGCACGCCTCTTGAAGTGTAATTATATTACATGTGGAAGCGGCCCATGCAGTTTGACAGCTCCGTGTGCGTCGCTGTGATTTGATGTGTGTGTGTGTGTGTGTGAACACACCGCGACCCGAGTGTGGTGGATGATTGACACGCGGAGTAATGAGCGGGATAGGTGTGTATTGATGCCTGGTCTCAGTAGCTCCCACTGTTACTGTCATGACTGGGGGAGAAGGAGAAGAGTTGCCACGAGTTCCTACATGTTGGGGTGTCTGGTACAACACTGTCATGCACCCTGTCTGTGTGTGTGTGTGTGTGTGTGTGTGTGTGTGTGTGTGTGGAACAGGCCTGTTTTTTTGCATTGGCATACAGTGTGTGTCGGTTGACACTGTGGTGGTGGCGGTGTGTGTGACAGTGTGTATGACTGACAGCACCGATGGCTTTTTGACAACAGCAGGGGTTGTCCCCTCCTGTGCCTCCACTGTTCCACCAAGGCCTCAACCAGCCCCCCCCCCACCCCTCCTCTCCAGGTCATGTAGCAACATACAAGGAAGGGGGGAAACCAGAGTGTAGTATTACAGTTTTTCTCAGACGCTTTGGCTCATTTTTTGAAACAGTCCTAACATTCTCTAAACTGTAAGTACAATCGTCATAGCTGTTTCATGGGATATCACAACTCTATGGCATGTCTGCAAAATGTAATAACTCACCCAAAACATTTAATTCATGCTTCAAAACCTAGTTATTGTGTCAGTAAATTGGCCAGTGCCACCAAAATGAAGAGTTTTTGGGAAACATTGGGAAAAGTATACTTTACAATTCTGTGGTAAACAGAAAAAAGATATGCACATTTGTATGTATAGAGTAAATTTAGCGATGTGTTACATGTAAACAGAAAATTCACTTTTGCATGTCAATTTTTAAATATTTCTTACATATAAAGTCATATAAATTTCACCACAAAATGACATCCATGAAAACAGAAAAACTGCAACAACAATAAAAAATCCTGAAGTAGTTCTGCAAAAAACAATGAATTGCACCTCCTCAAGGTATGTACCACTACAAGTTCCCATCTTCTTGCTGGACATCCTGTCACTCTTGTTGGTCTGGCAAGAGATTTTCATCAACATCACATCTAATGTTTTCCCTTGCGATGCACCGAGGGAAAAATCTCCTGGTGATTCCTATTTCATTACTATGTCACCTGGCAAGTAATTTGTAAATATAGCAGATATCACAAACATTTCATGTCATAGATATTTAGGGAATATACATGTATGTCTGACAGATTTTGATAATTAAATGGATCATTTTGCATGTGACGGCTCAAATGATGAAAGAAAGTCATCAGTTTTGACCAGCAAGCCATGTGCATGTAGGTATTGTGCCTGTTGTAGACAATTGTACTTACTCTTTTGGACACATGCCAAAACACGTGCAATTTGCTTAAATGAATGAGAAATTCTAATCTGGTGTGAGCAAAAAACTAATTGTTCAGAGATTTGAACTTTGAGATTTCTCATTCGAGAAATGACCCAAAACGATTGAGAAAAACTGTAATCAAAAGCCTGGAGTCCTGAGGAATAGGGCCAGAGCCTGGTGCCTGGTGCCTGCCTTCTACAGCTAAAACACTGTTAACACCCAGACAAAATGGTTCCACTACGCTATTAACAAGAATGTATCAAGACAGGAATGAAGTTCTTGCTACGGCTTTTTTTCTTTCCAGCTGGTTGGTTGGGGTTTTCAGTTGATGCACTTCAGCAGCAACTGAAGTGCTTATCATATGTATCAACCAGAACTGCAACGTGTTCCCTTTGCTGGGCAGATAGGAGAATTCTGAATATCCCTCTACCTCTCTTTCTTTCTTTTTTCTCTTTTTCCCTATCTGAGGGGATGGTTCCTGTAAACTTTGGACTGAGCTCCAGAGTTTCTGTCTGGCCTGCTGTCAGCCGTTCAGTCAGGGTCCGTCAGGCTCCGCCCTGCCCCTCTCTTCCAGGTTCATTGTGGATGCTCAGCACAAAATGAGCCAACCTGATTGAGCGAATGCCATTACCTCTGTAAATGAATGATTCCATAAGGACAGGCTTGGCCCTCCACATGGTAAAGCAGGCTATTATCAGGCTGTACACAAGTGCGTGTGTGCGTGCGCATGCATACGTGCGTATCGAATGTGCGTGTGGTGTGTCCGTGTCGGCACTGTATTTCCATAATAATCCAGCACGTTTTGGCGTCTGAGACAGACAGCCTTCTATCGTACTGCTTTGATAACAGAGCAGTTAGCATTTTCCCTCCATACATAAATATGTATAATTCTGATAAGATTAATTGGAACGCCTAAGTATACAGAGAGGCCAGATATGAGCAGAGAGAGAGGGAGAGAGGGGAAAAGAGATGGGGAGCGCGTATGATAGAGAGATAACCCATTTCTTTGCAGAGTGTGCGTTTTCAGGCCTCGACTTCAGACAGAGCTACTTCAGAGGATGAAGGAATCTGAAGCTTCTTCAAGCAGGTCTTTCCACTGGATACAGTCTACAGACCAGACTGCCTTGAATTGAAAACAGCATCTCCCTAACACTTTCTCCCTAAAATAGCTGAGTGGGTAACTTTTCATACGGAGCCGATAAATAAGGTGCAGGGCCTCTGACACAAAAGCCTAACCCCAATTTCCAATGCTCTTGAGGAGATCAGATTGCCCTAAGTCATTTGATTTTCTGCCTTATCTTCTCCTGGCCCATCTCTTTGTCTAATCTGGGGGCTACAGTCTAAGACGCACGGCTCCTGTATTTTTGAAGGACGAACAGAGAATTTGTCTCCACGGAAACAAACAACGCCCATACAGAACAAGTTTGACCAGTGTGTCCCGGCATTAATTAAACATAGATCATATTGTTTGATTACTGTGACAGACTGCTGATGTCTGCAATGGTTTTAGACTGCCAGGGGACCTTCAAATGACATTTGACACAAGAGGCTTAAATCACCATATAAATGCTCCTATATCTGCACAGTACTTAGTAATTCCTTGCTTATATAATTGAGCCATGGTCTACGTTGGTGTCCATACTCAGTCAGTGAATAGGCGACATATCGTAAGCCAGAGAACAATAGATTCTGTATCTTATGTAGTTTCTGCTAGAGAGTCGTTTTATCACAGCACTAAACCCTTTCAAAACCCCACATTTGTAAATGTTCAGTAGTAGACATGAACATAACATGTTTTAAGTTGTAAATGTTCAGTAAAAGACACAAAGGGAACTTGTGTTACGTGGTAAATGCTCAACAGAAGACATGAAGGAAACCTGTGTTAGGTTGCAGATAGCGATAGCAGGATGAACGATGTACTGACAAAGTGAGAGAGTAGGGTTAGAAGGAGCAGAGGTGAGGGATCTGGAGACTGATGAAGCGAGAGACAGAGGGAGGTGAGGAAGAGAGGGAGTCGAGGAAGAGAGAGAGGCGGGGAAACTATTCCCCGGTGCCCATCTCTAACACCATCTGACTCAGGGTGAGATGAGATGGAGAGACTGGAGGAGAAAGATAGAAAGAGAGAGAGAATTGGGGATGGCATGCCTTTGAGTGGCGTCTCTCATTAGAGGTTGCTGTCAGGGGCTACAGAGTAGGACTGTTGGGACCCCCCTCCCCTTCTTACCTTCCCCCGTCCCTCTCCATTGGCCCCTGAGATATGTCCTGGGAACGGAGATGATTGATGAGCAATAGCAAGATAAACAGGAGCCAGCCCTGTGAGCAACCATGGAAAATGATGCATTCCCCGTTATAAATAAAACTAGGGAAAAGTATTACTATAAAGCAATAGCACAAAACCAATGCAAAATAACTGA
>JACXGI010008922.1:11568-21587 GCA_016801175.1 Esox masquinongy
GCCGGGATGAGGATAGGGGATGGTTAAGACCTCCTCTCCTCAGCTGCCGGGATGAGGATTGGGGATGGTTAAGACCTCCTCTCCTCCGCTGCCGGGATGAGGATAGGGGATGGCTAAGACCGTCTCTCCTCAGCTGCCGGGATGAGGATAGGGGATGGTTAAGACCTCCTCTCCTCAGCTGCTGGGATGAGGATAGTGGATGGTTAAGACCTCCTCTCCTCACCTGCCGGGATGAGGATAGGGGATGGTTAAGACCTCCTCTCCTCAGCTGCTGGGATGAGGATAGTGGATGGTTAAGACCTCCTCTCCTCAGCTGCTGGGATGAGGATAGTGGATGGTTAAGACCTCCTCTCCTCAGCTGCAGGGATGAGGATAGTGGATGGTTGAGACCTCCTCTTCTCAGCTGCTGGCATGAGTATAGTGGAGGGTTGAGACCTCCTCTCCTCAACCTGCTCTAATTTGGAAGAGATTCAGAACTTTTGCATGTGTGTTTGTACTGCACGGAATATATGTGTATTCTAGATTAAGAGCCCTGACAAGTATTTGTTCAGCCAAGCACATGCCAGCCATGAAAAAACGGCTCCCTAATTGTTGGGTAACTCATTAATGTTTCCAGATGTACTTCTTTCTGTTAATGTTGTAACACCACTACTGTGCTTCAAACACCCCCTGTCAAATAAATGGAACATGGAATGACATATTATCATCAAATGGATACATGATGTCATTACATTGTATCATTATGAAACAACAGGCTGGGGTCTGATGAAGGGAGGATGAATTATGAATGGAATGTGAGGGAGTGCCTCTTTCTGTCTCATGGAACTACACACACACACACACACACACACACACACACACACCACTAAACACAACTAATGTTAATGGATGAGAGTTATGAATGCTGCCTTAATCTTTCTGAACAAAGGCACACACAGTTGCACACATACACATGCACACACACACACACACACAAACACACGCTCTGTGCCAAAATTAATTTCACTGTATAAATGAGAGATACAAAAGCTACTGCTGCCTATCACATAGAAATCTTTGCCTAGTAATTTGTGATTCCTACTAAGCTAACATACGGGACTGTTTGAAGATATTCATTTATCTTTCAGCACTATCATTGGGAGTTTTAAGACCTTTGCTCATTGTCAAACTGTTTATAGGAATATAACGTGAGTCCCTTCCCCCCATCTCCAAACCAGGCCACAGAATGGGTCGATGATCTTGTACAACAGGAAGAAGGTGAAGTACAGGAAGGATGGATACTGCTGGAAGAAGAGGAAAGATGGCAAGACCACGCGAGAGGATCACATGAAGCTCAAAGTCCAGGGAGTGGAGGTAAGGAACTGGGGAGGGAGGGAGGGGCCAGGTTTGACCTGGACCAGACTAACTCACCGTGTGTTGTCCCATGGCTGTAAGGGGAGGGACAGTCAGCTCCATGCTGACATTGGGGCCTAGGCTCTCCATTCCCCAGGAGCCTGGAGGAGTGGGGAAACAATGCAGCACAACAATAGTTGTTCCCTGGGAAGGCAGCGGAATGGAACCGTATTAACGGGCTGGATGTTGCCTTTGCTCCACAGAGCCTACATTAATCTTCTCCCTCGCCCACTGGTACAAGCCACTCCGAGCCAAATGCATCCTGCCCACTCGCCTCTATACCCCCGCGCCCCCTAACCACTATGCAGGCCCAGTCCCAACCCGGTTCACCTTGGCCCGGCCCGGGTTAGTGGTGCAGTGCTGGCACCCTGGTTGATTTATCAGCAGTCACATACATGAAAAGAAGCAGACTGGGACCGAGGGGCCTGACTCACTCCGCTTGCGTTGTTTTGAATAATGCTGAATTCTGGGTTTTGTGGTTCTGTTTCTCTCACTGGCATAGCTCTAGGTGCCAGGAGCAGACGAGAGCGAATTGGTAGAGACAGAGCGTGGGTGTGGATGAGGGTGTGTTTAGACTATATAAGTATGCACACACACCTCAGAGAGTGGCTGGTACTGTGTATGACAGAGTCAACCTCCTGGACTGTGTCAACATGTGGGCCTTCGTGAGACGTTCCTTCCTTCTTGACTGTCAGGAGAAATATCTCAATGTGGTCTGGGTTCTGCTGTGCAACTCTCTGAGAACTTGTTTTGGACGTGCTTTCTGAAAGCATTTGGTACTTACATGTTTCTTTCATATTGTCTGACAGTGGTAGAATTAATGTCAGTCTTTGTGAGAATGTTAAGCCTTCATGTAATATATCACACTGGTAGCGCTCAGTTTATTTGTGATCCCGAAGGCTAAATACTTCAACATTTCTTATTATCTTCTGGTACATTTGCAGCTAGTGGTTTAGACTACTTGTAACCTCTTCCATATGCCTGGCCTGGAGAACACATCATTAGGTTAAACTCCAGATGGAGGTCATATTATGCAGATAGAGCATCTGGGACTCCCGGACACACCTCTCTTCCTGGAGTCCCTGTTCACAGGCTGCCTGTGGATGGGATTCTGGAGATGGTTCAGTAGAGGACTGTACTCCTTTGACACCGTTTCATATGGACAACCGCTTCAGGCTAATTGCTGTGGGCAGAGGAGGCCCCCCAGGGGATGAAGGTGAACTGCGACTGACTGTACAAGCACAGGTCACCCTGCACCCACACCGTCCACACATGGACAGGGGACACTCTCAGATACGGTGTCACTGTGCCACGGTCTGTGTGTGTGTGTGTGTTTGTGTGTGTGTGTGTGTGTGGTCCTCTGACAGACAGACATGATGGTGATCCATCAGCTGCTCTACAGCCAATGAAAGGACAGGATCTGTGACCCATCGCTCATCTCCAGCTTTGTTTACTGTAAACACGGAGAGATGACCTGACCTCAGCCTTCATCACTGGGCCAGGACAGGACAGGAGGATACTGTACAGTCTGGGCCTGGGAAGGGCACGCACACACACACACACACACTCACACTCAGGCGTACAGACACAGACGCACTCACACACACTTACACACACTCACTCACAAACTGGCACATTCTCCAGAAGAGCCTGTCAGGTAGACTCAAACTCAGACATTCTAGCTAAATTAGTTATTTATAAACCACACACACTGGATGTATTTTTCTTATAGGTCCCCGAAGATTAACTCCAGTGAAAAGATTTCCAGTAAGGCACAAATAACAGCTAGCTGTAAAAGTTGACTGCTACATTATTTCAGACCATTGAACCTTATTGGGATGACAGTGTGAGAAGCAGAGCAGAAAGACGGGGTAAAACCAGCATCGACCAACACACACACACACACACATACACAAACACACACACAGGACCCCGATGCCTCCTCCCTGTCCTCTGTTAGCTGAGTGGTTGTTACAGGGCCTGAGTTAGCTAACAAACACATGTTGTGTGGTTCAGGCCAGTGGTGTTCAGTGACTCCAGGGATGAGAGGAGATGGGAGGCAGCAGGTCCAGCAGTGAGGGGCCAGTAAAGGGCAGTGGGTCTGGCAGTAAGGGGCCTTCAGGGTCTTGTGAGTGCAGTGGTTCCAGCAGTGAGGGACCGGTGAAGGGCAGTGGGTCCAGCAGTGAGGGGCTTTCAGGGTCCAGTGAAGGGCAGTGGGTCCAGCAGTGAGGGGCCTGTGAGGGGCATTGGGTCCAGCAGTGAGGAGCCTTCAGGAGCCAGTGAAGGGCAGTGGGTCCAGCAGTGAGGGGCTTTCAGGGTCCAGTGAAGGGCAGTGGGTCTAGCAGTGAGTGGCCTGTGAGGGGCATTGGGTCCAGCAGTGAGGAGCCTTCAGGAGCCAGTGAAGGGCAGTGGGTCCAGCAGTGAGTGGCCTGTGAGGGGCATTGGGTCCAGCAGTGAGGAGCCTTCAGGAGCCAGTGAGGGGCAGATCAACATGGTGGGGCTGCTGTCCTGTGTGCTCCAGGCAGCTGGCTCAACAGGTGGAAATGTCAGCTCCCCTCTCTCCCTTTCCATTTATCTCTCTCTCTATATATCTCTCTAACTATTCATCTCTCTATCTCTTTGGTCCCTTCAAGTCTCTGTACCTCTCTCCCCCGTAATCTCTCTCTCGTTCTCTCCCTCCCACTCTCCTCCTTGTCTCCTCCCCTCCCCCTGTGTACCCCTCCTACCTCCCAGCCACAGTCCAGACGGACAGAACCTGGGGAACCGGACTGTAACGGTTCCTGTTCCCTAGAATTGGAGCACAGGGCATGTTGCGGCATTAGCGTTTAACAGGCCGTGAAATAGCAGCCTGCCTCTGTGTCGTCTCCCACATCACTCCAGGTGACCTGACCAGACGGCTGAATGAATGGGCAACCTCCCCCACCCATGTCCTACCCAGAATGCATCTCCCTTGGTCGCCTATGGTGAAGACTTTGTGTAATTATCTCACCTGACCAAACATGTACCTGACCAGACATACCGTATATCTGACCGGATCTGTTGCTAACCAAACCTGTACCTGACCAGACATACCGTATACCTGACCGGATCTGTTGCTAACCAAACCTGTACCTGACCAGACATACCGTATACCTGACCGGATCTGTTGCTAACCAAACCTGTACCTGACCAGACATACCGTATACCTGACCGGATTTGTTGCTAACCAAACCTGTACCTGACCAGACATATTCCCGACCAGAAAATTACCTGCTGGGTTTTTTCTCTTGTTTTTTGTACCTTCTTAAAGCATGGTGTCATTCGGTGTATAATGCAGTTTGAACTAATGTAATATCACTAGCATCCTGTGGCTTCCCCCCGTGTAATACCAGACCAGACTCCGACTGTTCTCAGACCTGGCCTGACTCAAACCATCTCCCACCCTAACACTTGTTTCATGATTAGACTCTAATGTGGACTCTGCTCTTCAACCCTCCCTCTTCATCTCCTCTCCTTTTTATTCCTGAGCTTTAATAAACTCGCCCAAACACAGATCGATTTGTCTTAAGTGAAGGTGGCAGTGCCTCTTGACTTATTTCATTACCACGGGCTAATTATACTGATTGGAATAAGCTCCCCTGTTTAGGTGCATGGAAAGCAAGCGCCTCCACATTCCTGGAACTTGATGCCAATATACTTCAGCCCTTTATTCCTCTCCCACCCCCTAAATAATCAGAGTGGTCCGCTCCTCGCTCTTCCTAACATGTCAGTCCGGTCTTAATGCGCCATTTCAGCAGTGCAACTGTGCAATGAAGGAAGGTAATGGCGCGTGCTGGTGGCTCAATCGCCTCTGCTCATTGATAATAATGAAGACAAATGTCAAAACGTTAGCTGCTAATGCTGTAATGGAGTGTCCGCTGGGCTGGGCTGGGCTGGATGCAGAGAGAGCACCGCGTGAGGATGGAAGTTTGGCTACGCACGACACACTGACCACAGTCACGCGACCTTGAGGGTCTAGACTCGCTGTTAGGGCTTTGTCTGTCTTTTTTCTGTTCAGTTTAAATGGCTCAGGTGAGCCCATTCCACTGTTCATTTCATCTTTCTACCAACTCCAGGAAGAGTTATTGTGTTCAGGCATTTTCGACCAAGGTGAGAATGTCCGTGTCTGTTTGGTTTTCTGCTGGCAAGCAGAAGGTTTTAACACGCCAGAGAAAGTGGGTATGGCTTGTTGTCTTTTTGTATACTAGTTCAGGGGGTCTCAACTGGTTTTCCAAATTTAACAGTGATAATTCAATCATGACCTCATATTATATGTTATGGATTGTATTGCATTTTACATTTGTTATGTTACAGTTATCTTTGCTACCTTGTTGGACATGACTCTTGTAAAACACTGTCTTAATGGGCTTTGTTCCGGTCAAATTAAGATAAAATAAATTACATAAATAGACTACACTTTTATTTTCAAGGACAAGAATTGATCATTAAAAAGCATTCATTATCAATTCAAAAGAATAATACATTACATATTATCAATTTAAGAGAAGGATTTAATACAAGACTGAGCTACACATGGCTCATTCAAAATCAGTGAAACATTTTTGGCATTGAACACGATTTTAGTGCAAAAAAATTCAACCATCAAATGACCATTTAAAAACCTGCATTGACACGAATTTGGATTGCGAGCCATCAGTTGAGAAACACTGTGCTAGTGTATGCTAAAGAGAAGGGAGTCTGGAGAGGGCGACTGGGTTGCTGAGAAGGTTTGTGTTGCATAACTGCCAGATAGCCATACAGCAGCTGATAGCACCAGATTGCAAAGCCAGATGTGAGACAGTGGAGCAAAAAAAAGGTCTCAGTATGAAAAGGAAGTGACATCATTGCACGGCATCACTCACTCCCCCCTGCTCCAACCCAAATGGGAAATTACGATCAGAAAACTGATACCGTCGGGTAGACAGCACCGCCAAGGGCAAAATAAAAAGTTTCTACCGTGTATTTTAAAATTTGATTTCAATGTATATACAGGCCTTTTAAACAACGTTGGGATTTGTAAAGACAGTAAATCGATTAACTTCCCCCATTGTCTTCTCCTCAGTGGTGGGTCGACATTGTTATTCATATATTTTTTATTTGACTGTGGGCTCTGCTCACACCGCCATCGCACGCCTGCCTGCCTATCCCCTTTGAATTACCTGAATGTGTTGGAGATAAGACCAATCTGTTTGTGATATTTTTTAAAGCCCTGTTACCATGGCTATAACTCCTTACCTCCTGCTGGGGAGAAGAAGGAGGGTCAATGAAACTGTTCTGTCGCAAGGCACAGGAAATAGACCATTGTCCTATTTCATTCTGTTTCATCTTCTTTATTCACCTGGATACTACAGATAATAGGGTGGAGGTGGACCCAGCTATGCAGAAACTGGGGAAGAGCGCTTTATGCACTTTCTGGTTAACAGCCAGTAAAGCATAGTCTTCAAGACAAGCTCCTTCAGTCATTCTGTAGTATTGCTATAGTAATGTGTAAGTGTTGTTATAATAATATGTAAGTGTTGCTATAGTAATGTGTTAGTATTACTATGATAATGTATTAGTTTTACTATAGTTATGTGTTAGTGTTGCTATGGTAATGTGTTAGTATTACTATGGTAATGTATTAGTTTTACCATAGTTATGTGTTAGTGTTGCTATGGTAATGTGTTAGTATTACTATGGTAATGTGTTAGTATTACTATGGTAATGTGTTAGTGTTACTATGGTAATGTATTAGTTTTACTATAGTTATGTGTTAGTGTTGCTATGGTAATGTGTTAGTGTTACTATGGTAATGTATTAGTTTTACTATAGTTATGTGTTAGTGTTGCTATGGTAATGGTTTAGTGTTACTATAGTAATGTGTTAGTATTACTATGGTAATGTGTTAATGTTACTATGGTAATGTGTTAGGGTTACTATGGTAATGTGTTAGTGTTACTATAGTGTTGGGTTAGTGTTACTATGGTGATGTGTTAGTGTTACTATGGTAATGTGTTAGTGTTACTATGGTAATGTGTTAGTGTTACTATAGTATTGGGTTAGTGTTACTATAGTAATGGGTTAATGTTGCTATAGGGTTTATCAGCGGGTTCCCACATCAGGGTGTTTTCTAGTATTCACTGTGTCCCATGGTTTTCTCTTTAAGTGCAGTGTAATTAGTTTTCTGCTCTTCTTCATAATCGCTGAATCACTCAGTAGCTGTTAAGCCCTGTTTCTGCCTTTCATGCCGACCCTGCTATCACCACTTAAATCCACAGCAGGAATGGGGGGTAATTTTAGGAGGGGGAATGGAGATGGTGAGTGTTGAATGTGTATAAGAGGCTGTCAAAAGCTGTGCATTATCGGTACTTTCCCCTTAATTTAATTTGCCACTTGTTGCCTCTCCACCATCTTGTCATGCTGAGAAGTTTCACAGGGAACTTATTCTTATTGTGATGAGGGAGGAAAGATGGGAAAGAGAGAACGGGAGGGTGACAGGAGAGATGTCTCAAGAACTAAGAGATGTCTCAAGCTGAGGACTTTGACTTCACACCGTAGACTAAAAATTATGGACAAACCATTGATGACATTGCTTCACTTTTACCTCTGTGAAGTGTCGGTGGAGCATTTGAAGATCAGGAAGAGTTGTGTTAGAACGTGGCCATCTTTCATCACGTTTTCAGAGATCACATGAACTGTTTTAGCTACTCTATATCTACTCTGTATGTTGCAATCCACTTTAGACCAATGCCGTTCCCTTGTTGAGTATCTGGAGGCTGACAGAGGAACTGCAGGCAGCCACTAGCAACTATCGGTAGAACTGTCTTTGTGTGATTTTACAGTAATTGGTTCAAGGACATACATTTGGTGAAATACAAGCAATTACTGGCACCCTGATTGTATATCCACAATCTCTGACCATGACAATGGCTATAGTCTCGTTCGCTATGGGGCATCCTATTGTCAGCCAGCAGTGCCAGCGCAGTACTGAAATTGGCATTCAACTTGAAATTCTGAAAGAGAATGGCCAGTGTTCTCCCAAGCTTACGCACACAGACACAAACACACAGAGATACAGACACACAGAGAGATACAAACACACACAGACACACACACATACACAAACACTCATACACAAATGCATCACACACACACACACACACACACACACTCCAGTCACTCCTGGAGGCAGGTAAACATGGTCCAGGAGATTAGCCGTGATTCACGGAGCATGTTGAGGAGGAGTGGACATAATATGATGGACAGAAATACCCCGCGGCGATGCAGTAAGGCCTTCCATCTCCATCTCTGAGCTCATTGTGTTAAAACCAATACAAATGAATGACGAGGTGGGCGATTGGGCGACCAGGTGGGAGAGAGAGCGTTCGGCACTAACGTGAGGAGGGACTGTGATGGCTTGTGAAGTCGGGTGGCCCTGCGAGCACCGCGCCGGTTTTCCTGCCAGGTGTGGATAGAGACCGTCGGCCGAGCCACGGAAGAGGAAGGGCCTTGTGAAATTCAAGCAGGGCCGGGGACAGGGTGGTGGAGCCAACCGCTACGCTTCACGTGCCGTTTATTATCTCTGTGATCGCTGAAGCTGCACTAAAGCAATGGAATTTGTCCTGCGTTTGATACAGCACCCCTGAGACACACACACACACACACACACACACACACACACGGAAACGCATCGCCTCCATATATGCAAAGATGATGGAGGAGGCAGTGAGGGAGGGTGAGGAAGGGGAAACTGAGGCTTTGTGGGACCAGGCTCCGCTAGCCCGCATTAGGCAAGGCTTTGCGTGACACAGTCAGTGGCTGCTTTGCGTGGGAGCTGCTACAGCACACTCCAGTGAGACCAGAATAGCGTGAGACCTTGGCCTGATGTTAATGAGCCACCTTCACTGCTAAGGCCTCACTGCCCTCTCTCTGACAATCTGGAGAAGTGCATTCAGTTTCACTACAGTGTCTGGACCTCATAATGTAGTGAAGGAGTCTGGTCATGACAATTGTGATTGGCGCTTGGAGAAGAGGTACTGTAGCAATGGACACTTCTGACAACACTTTTGCTTATGTTCTTCTTTTTCCAGCTGGATAACTTTGTGACCTTTCTCTGATTTTATAAATATGGGCTGTAATGGGGATGAATTAGAGGTTCAGTCAGTAGGTTCTGACTTAACTGCACACAGACCTGAAAGGAACCAGTTCAAAGTGTAGATACTAAGCACACAGCTTTAGATTGACTCAAGTGTCTCTTGCACTCAGCTGTGTTGCGTTAGGGAGCAAAGCGAGCCTTGCTCTCCCCTTCACCAGAATCTCCTTTTAATGAGCTCCTTACATGAGGATTCTAGATCCATCAAAGCCCATTCTCAGCAGATACCTGATAGCAGGGTTGCAGACTCTCTTTCTTCTTGTCCACAGGGTCTTTGACCACAGGGTCAAAGTGGCTCTAGTTATTGAACGATTGCACAAAATGAAATTTCATTTATGGGAAAAGTTATACATTGTATGTGTATATATATATATGTATTTATATGTATAGTGAAATACCTGGCTGAAGCAATAGGGGGAGGGGTCTGTTGTAGTCTGTAGCTGGTGTGGGATATTGCTTTATCTCCTTGTCCTCCGTT
>JACXGI010008922.1:21687-32132 GCA_016801175.1 Esox masquinongy
GCCTTGAACACGTTCCTCCTTTCATCTGCCTGAGGGGGGGGGGGGGGTTGGTGTTTAGGATACTGCCAGGGCTCTGAGGGTTTGGAGGCGGAATCACTTTATGACGTCAGCTCCTTTTGACTCAGGAGCAGGGACCGACTGCATCTGGAATGTATACGCACGTCTGCATTTGATGGGCCCACATTTCAAAGGATATTTTCTGCCCCATCTGCAGAAATCTTTTCGTATCGACGTTAGCAGTGCAATGAATTCCTAAATTCTCCTACTCCATCTACACATATCTGACTTTCTTAGATGTAGCTTGTTTCAACTTCTACCTCAGACAATTTTTGCTTGTTTACTGTGCCTCCTGCTCCCGAGGAGGTGGTGTGTACATGTCCATGTATTATTAACTTGGGTGTAGTGAAAGTTTATAAGTAATTTGCTGCTGCATTATGTTTAATAACTGCAAAATCAAACCATTCCAATGTTCCCACATCCAGCCTTCAAAAGAGTGTTAATGAGCTGAGCTGGAGAGTTCAAAGAGAATGTTAAAGTGTTTGTATAGACTCCCATACTATGTGGCGTGGGAGATGCTGGTTATACTGATTGATATGGTGAGAGGATTGAACATGAAAGTGTGACTTACAAGGAGGTTAAGGAAGAAAACAGCAGGTTAAACCCTTATGCTCCAGGCAACAGGGAAAACACTTAGGAAACTCTTTATTCATTCACCACCTCAAGCTCCACCTTGACAAGGCAGTTTTGCATGGAAGACCTGTATATTCCAAGACCACTCCATTACTCTTGATATCTCCATGGTACGCAACTTCTAGAGCACAAAGAACCTTGGTGTGAGCTTGACATCACCTTGTCGTTCTGCACAAATATCAGAGCAGTGACTTGCTCTTGCAGATTCATAATGTCCAACAGTCATAGAGTACGACCTCACCTCACACAGGAAGTCATGCAGGTCCCAAACCAATCACTTCTTAGTATGAATCTCTTGTCTGGATAATTGCAGTTATGTTTGTTGGGCTTTCTGCTGGTTGGGCTCTTTGTTGGTTTGGCACTCTGGCTCTTTGTTCTGCCACCTCTAGCCTCTTGAGAGGGCAGACAAACTCTTCTCTCTTCTGGCAACCCAATGATGGGATCAGCATTCCCTTGAGGCTGGGACAGCAGAGGCCACTTTCTAAAATCTTCTGAAAGCCTGCGACTTTAAAGAGTGTTTTAAACAATTCAAATGATATTGTAAGGACACTCTCCATTCATTCATGACAATGTGCTTGACCGTAGGTCATCCTCCTCCCTTCAGTTTTCTTCTCTGTTCTCATCTGTTTTCTTCTCTTGATTGCTTTCCCTTTCCTACTGCACTCCCCCTCTCTATTTGTCTTATTCCACTACTATTACCTGGTCTGTGTTGGCTACCGTCTCTACACTGGGCTGACTCGATCTTCCCTTGTGTTCCTCGTTGCGTTTCATCTGTCCTCTTTCCTACTTTGCATTTCCTTTTATTTTTCTGACCATTTCACTGATTCTTCTTATGTTTTGGGATATAACTTTGCAGAAATTAAAGACAAATTTGCAGGAGATTATTTGTGTAAAAGCCACTGCTGAGTGTGTCCTGTCTGGTACGTACACATCCTGGGACTCGGTACTGTCACCCAGTAAAAATGTTTTATATACACACACATGCACAGTTGTGAACATGCACAACACTTACACAATCACATGCGCACACACACACAGACACACACACACCCTAACACGCCATCAAAAGGATCTTGTTGTGGTAACACATGGAGGCATATCAGTGTTATCCTGATGAAGGCATGCTCCATATCATTTTATTTACACATTATAAACCTAAGGGAAATGAACACACACCTAAAGTGCATCTGTACATAGATATTGTACAAACATCGAAAAATAAATAATTTTCAACAAATGGAACCTGTTCTTGCTAGAAAATGCGGGTTAAAGAAACCAAAAAAATTGCTTGTCTGGTATAGATAAAAATAATCCAAAAGGTAGATGGTAGAGAGTGGAAAAAAAGATTGATGAAAAGGAGAAGAGAGAGGGAGAGAGGGAGGGGGAACTGCTGAGCGAGGAGGAGAGAAACCAGAATGAACGATATATAGCCCCTGGCAAACCGAAAACAATTGTTACACTGTCTCCCATAACCCACTTCAACCTTAAACAGCAGATTTTTTTTCACTCAATTAATTTCTACACATTGGAGCAAGGGGCCTGGGCTGAAAGAGGCTTTTATATGCTGCTGCTGTCCACGGGTCTGGACGGTCTGTCTCTGGCAACTCACAGGGAGACTACAGAGTAGAATACAGAATTATAAAAACATGACGTTATACAGTGGCGCAATTTAGGAACAGTGTTCTTATGAAAGCTATTTCTTTTACCCTTTATTGGAACATATTTCCTTTGAAGACGGTTTCACATTTATATAACTAATTTGGTTATTCTTACATTTACATGTTTCTAGTCTTAATGTTTTAGTCGTGGATCATGCTGTATAACTTTACATAAGCATTAAACATATTCATTACATGCAAAGCTCATTTAAAGCTTCAGCATTAAGACAGTCAACAGGAGATGCTGCTTATGCAAAATGTTCCAAGCAGTTTATATCATAGGAAAAGTCTCTAACAAAATGTAGGTAGCTGATCTCTAAACGAAAAGATAGATTGATTTTGATCCATTGACTTTCCATGGTGTCAGGCTGCATTGTGACCTCTGACCTCTCTGACTGCTTTTTGCTCAGCGTGATGCCTAGTGCTCTTAGCAACACACAGTCACTAATCACAGACTGAGTTTGAGAGCACTAACAACCAGTCTACATAAACCTTTCGGTTTCAGGTCTACTTTTAACTACTTCAGACTAAGGTGTCTCCTTCCCATCCATCCATTTTGACACAGTGGTGACAGCAACCTGTGGCTCTTGTCAACTGAGCTGAGTGACCAGGTCAGTCAAGACCAGACTAAACCAGGTGAGACTAGGCTATACTAGACTAGACCAAACCAGACCACACTAGGCCAGGCCAGACTAGACCAGTTGAGACTAGACTATACTATAGACCAAATCAGATCAGGCCAGACTAGACCCTACTAGACCAGACTAGACCAAATCAGACCACAGTAGACCAGGCCAGACTAGACCAGGTGAGACTAGACTATACTTTAGACCAGACCAGGCCAGACTGGACCAGGTGAGACTAGACTAGACTAGACTAACAAGACCAATTCAGACCAGGCTTGACCTGACCAGGTTAGATCAGACCAGGCCAGACTAGACCAGACTACACCAGGTCAGATCGAACCAGGCCAGACCAGACCTGACTAGACTGGACCAGGCCAGACAACAGCTCAGACCAATAGACAGCAGTCTCAGAGCCAGGAGGCAGAGTGGTGGGTGTAGTATGGCTGTCTGAGTCCACTGTGTGTATGTGTGTTGACCAGTGAGATGAGAAGCCCATGAATCATGGCTGGAGTTAAGAGAAGAGAGGATCGATATGGAGCCATGGAGGGGGGACAGCGAGTGGCCCATCACCATCCCTGCCCGCTGGGTCCCCACTGTTAAATCACTGCTAGGATTGATGTTAAGGTTAAGTTACAGCATGGCTTTCCAAGCCCTTTTGGCCCATGACCTCATTTTGGGATAAAAAAAAATGGAGGTGCACCATTTTTAAAATGGACGTAATAGGACTTCCCAGTTGCTCTGGGGCACAGTGTCCGGGGGTTTGGTCCTGGGTTGCAGTGTACGGTCAGAGCCCCGAAAGGCAGTGCACGTTGCTCAGCAGTGTAAACGTTGGCGGGAGAGATTGTCGGCAAGGAACGCCTTGCCACCTAGTGACACCTTGTGGCAGTTCGGATGTTGATTATGGCAGTACCGTGCACAGACCTTCCAAGGGGCATGTGCTGAATCTGAAAACGTGGGCAGAGTTGTCGGCTCACGCGCACGGACGGATGACCATCGGAGTGAGTGACGTGCCATAAAAAAGACGGACGACGCATGCCCGTCGGTGTGCCCAACACACATCACCAGGGCGGATGGGCACATGTCAACTGGAAAGGGCACTAGATAGCAAAGGGGCATGTGCTCTGTACAGGTTGAGCCTTACCTGTGCATGTGCCTGGATTGTGGTCATTAGACGGAAGAGCGCTCTCCTTCTGACCTCCTGGTTGAGGGAGCAGTGTGATAAACAGCGGAATGGCTTGGAAAGATGTGTTTTGAAGGCCCATGTCCCACTCTTTGACTTTCCAGAGCCCACTGGGAGTTGCAGAGATAAGGGAAGGCCATAGATATAGGTATTTTGACACCATGAAATTGGAACAAAAAGAACCAAGTCTAATTTTTCTGTGATGGGGTCATTATATTTGTGAAAAGGCAAAATGTTCTGTTATGACCCATATTCAATTGCATTTACATCTATTTGTTTTTCCATCGTTTGGCAAACCCTGCGTCAGATTGCAGACAGAGAGATATTGGTAGCTGATAACCTGGGGTAGATGGATGAGTGGGATGATGAAGCCATGTGTTAATGGCTTCTCGAAAAGCCATGCCTCATTGGACCCCTCTTCCTGCCAATGAATCATTTTGACTCAGGAAAATAATGACATGTCCTATTGAAATTGCTTCAAAATTTGAAGTGCATAAATGTTTTAAATAGTCTTAAGGAAGAGACTAAGACGGGAGGTGTGTGTGACTTTAAAAAGAGGTATTTCCTTTTTTAAGTTTGAGTCAAAATGACTCACTTGGCCTTTCTAGTGTTAGAGGGCTCTTCTCTGCCATGACATCTGGAGACATTTCCATGTGAGTGTATAAGAGAGAGAGAAAGTAAGTGCAAGCGAAGCGGGCAGCACAGCAGTGGTCACTTTCCATTAAGTAAGTGAGAAGCCCTGGGGGTTTCTGGGAGAGGCCTAGCTGTTCTCACTGGGTCCATCTGAGCAGCAGGACTTGCCTAGCAGCAGCACTAGTTAGTGTCAGCAGGCTGATGTCCTGTCCTAGTCGGCTATTTAAACAACAGCACACAGTGGAATATAATGACCAGGCTCTCCTCTCAGTAACACAATGCCAGGGAAGAGATGAGGTTAGAGAGAGAAGAGAGGCAGTTTTCCTTATTTCTCCTTTTTTGTATAATTTGGTCGATAAAGGTGAAGGACGTTCCATGGCTTTTTCTCTCTCTTTCCCTTTTTTCACTTGTTCCCGTGCTATGCTTTGTCTCGGAGTGAAATCCAGAGATAAAGCTCGGCAGCGCTCAGTGTTTAATGGAGCTTAATCCCACAGATTTGAGATATGGAGCTGTGAGGTAATTCCCTCGCTTCTTGCCATCTCCCGCCTGTCTCCGTCAACACACCATGAGGTCATGTGACCAGCCCAGAGGCCTCCTTCAGCCCCCTGCCGAAAGACAGACAGATGGACAGACTGACAGAGAGGAGATATGCAATTATCTGTGTTTCAAATATTTTTTAATGAACACACATAGAAATAAAATGATGAATAGACATGGAATCATACAGCTAGAAGATGAATACCAAATGTGATGAAAAAAGGGTGGGTACTTTGAATTTCATTGCATTATTAGGATTAGTCTGGTTGAAGTCCCATACTGTATTTAAATAGCTTCCTCTTTGACAAATCAAATGATTTGATATGCTTGCTGGAGGCAAAGCACAACTTTAGAAATTGTTCATACTTATTGCTATTATTATTATTATTTTTCTGCTGCCATCTGTAGGAGAATCACTGTAGACCAAAACAACTTAAAAATGTGCAGGCTGACCATCCGCAGTGTGCTTGAAACGGCTACTGTAAATCTGCAAATGCCATTCAAACTTCAAACATGCAGACATGTCTCGAACAGTTTGGTTGTAGACAGCATTTTATACCATACATATTTTATTTACTCTAATCATTCTGAACCTAAATGCTTCATAGACTTGCATGGGACATATTTGGATTTGTCTTTACTCACAAAGCTTAAAACAACAAACCAAACACACGTTGACTTGTTTCTGACTGAGTGACAGACCAAACTTAGATCACGCATCTTTCTAATAGATTTATTAGAAAGATTATTAATGCTGTGTGTATTTATTAAAATAAAATAGCATTGTTTTGTGATTTCAATTTTAAATTCAATTAATTTGTCCTTTCCTCTGCAACTTGGTGTATAACCCTGTTTCCAAAAATGGAAATAAAAACAGAATGCAAAAGACGTGTGCGTTTACATGTGCAAATCATTTAAACCCTATATTCAGTGGAGAATAGTACAAAGACAACATATCAAATGTTGAAACTGAGAACTGCTTTTGTTCCTTGAAAAATATATGCCCACTTTGAATTTGATGCCAGAAACACGTTTCAAAAAAGACAGGGGCAACAAATGACTGGGAAAGTTGTGTAATACAAAAAAGAACCTGGTGGACCATCTCACATGTAATTTTTTAAATTGGCAACAGGTCAGTAACATGATTGGGTATAAAAAAGAGCATCCCAGAGAGGACGAGTCTTTCAGAAGTAAAGATGGGGAGGGGTTCACCACTCTGTGAAAGACTGTGTAGGCAAATAGTGCAACAATTTAAGAATAATGTTTCTCAACGTGAAATTGCAAAGAGTTTGGGGATCTCACTCATCTACGGTACATAATGTCATTAAAAGATTCAGAGAATTCAGAGAAATCTCTGTACGCAAGGGACAAGGCCGAAAACCAATATTGGATGGCCTTGATCTCAGGAAAAGGACCATTCAGCTTGTTATCAGCGCCGAGTTCAAAAGCCAACAACCGTGATGGTATGGAGTGCATTAGTGCACATGGCATGGTTGACTTGCTCATCTGTGAAGGCACCATAAACGCTGGACAATATACATAGGTTTTGGAGCAACATATGCTGCCATCCAGATGACATCTTTTTCAGGAAAGACCTTGCTTATTTCAGCAAGACAATGCCAAACTGGCCTGCCTGCATTCCAGACCTGTCATCCATTGAAAACATTTGGCGCATTATGAAACGAAAAATATGACAAAGGAGACCCTGAGCTGTTGAGCAGCTGAATCCTATATCAAGCAAAAATGTGAAAAAAATCTTACTACAGAAATTGGTCTCCTGAGTTCCCAAACACTTACAGAGTATTGTTAAAAGAAGAGGAGATGCAACACAGTAATAAACATGCCCCTGTCCCAACTTTTTTTGAAACGTGTTGCTGGCATCAAATTCAAAATGGGCATGTATTTTCCCCAAAACAATAACATTTCTCTCGTTCAACATTTGATATGTTGTCTTTGTACTATTTTCAGTTAAATACAGGGATTAAATGATTTGCACATTACTGCTTTCTGTTTTTATTTACATTTTGCACAGCGTCCCAACCTTTTTGGAAACAGGGTTGTACATAGTGTACATGAGAAATGAATACACAGTTTTGTCAATATTGCTTTTCATAATAAAACTTATTAAATCTGTTAGATCTTCTTTCCTAATTTAATATTATCCAAAAAAAATATTTTGATTATCAAATAATTATTCTTAGAGAAAATAACAAATTGGACATTCTTAGTACATGTCAATGATTAAATCTCATTAGAAGACACTGTTTTGCTGGTCATGCAAGAAAACAAAACATGTTTGACTAAAATGTCTCTTTACTAGTGCGACTAGTGTAAAGATAGATAAATCTATAGCCTACTACTGATGCTGCTATTTGAAACAATTAACTGATAATATATGCAGATGATGTAGTTAAGATATTTTTCTGCCATGTATGTGTTTTGGAGAAAGTCTAAAGTATTTCTGTCGGCTGAAAGGTTATTATTATCAATACATGACGGACAGACAGAGCAACCTAGAGAAAATGAATTGCCAGATATTGTGTTGGGTTAGGCATTTTAAGCCAATCATTTCTAAATGGGCTTCGGGTAATGTCAATGCCAGAATCTTGTGATATTTGTTTGTGACAATTGTGTGGTGGAACACTTGAAAACTGCATGTTCCTTCAAGATTGTGTCGTGTGCAACTCAAAAATAGCCTGGGCAGTAGCTGGTGATGGAATTGTTGGGGACCCCTGTTTTAACCTGTAAAGGTTGTTGCTTCCCCATTCATTTAAATGGTGGAATGCAGTCTCTAACATTCTGCACTGAAATATCTGCCACACAGATTTCATATTGTTCAGCTTAAAAACACATAGTTCAGCTTAAAACACACATGGCTCATAGTGTTCCCTCTAGAATGCTGTGCTAGTCCACTATATAACCCACTATAATTATTCCACACCTACAAATCACCTCAAAATAAGATGCAATAAATAATGCAGCCTATGAATTCCCTCTTTTTACTATTACTACTGCCATCACTACCACTTCCACTACTACTTATATTTCACTGCCATAAATACTTCAAGAATAGCAAGCACACCACATTTACTCCTGTCAATGTTCTTATCTAGTCTCCTATTCAAAGTAGACTGAGTGAAATGACGTTGCCACAAGCAGCACAGCAGATATTGTGATGAGCTCTCTCACACATTCATACCCAGCATTGGGCCATGGACGCAGCTCCGCCACAGGACTGAAGGAGTGGAGAAGTTTTGCTTCACATAGGAACGCTCTTAGTTGTGGAGGACAGGGGGAGGGTGATGGGGGATAAGAATGGGAGGAAGGGAGGGAAGAACAGCAGAGAGGGGGGTGGTGAGGTGAGAGAGGGCAGAAGAAGAGGAGAGACAGGCTAAAGAGGAGAAGGGGAATGCAAGGGGAGGAGGCTAGGCAGGAACATGGCTGTGTGCTGCTGAAGAGTAAAGCATTATATCCAGCCCCCTCCTCCCAAAGTGAGCTGACACTAAGCAATTTGCTATTCATCCTGGCAGTTAAATTATTTTCAATCCCAACCCATAAAGCTCTGGTGGCAGGCGATATGCCGAGCCCTCTCATTCCCTCTGACACTCTCTGTTTGAGAAAAGCCAGTCTGCACTTCAATTTGCCTCTGCACCCGCGTGTGGACAGACTTGACGTGAACTTCATTGTAGAAGTGTAAGATTGTCCATGAGGATGATTGGACCCATAATGGTTGTTAGAGAGAGGTGGGAGGCGGGGTGGGAATGAGAGAGAGAGATGTGTTTACTTTGTGATTCTTCAACATGTTTGTGTGTGTGAGTGAAAGAGGGAAATGGAGAAGACTTATTCCATTGGTATTAGTATAAAAGCCCAGTGGAATAAATACAGCTCTTCTTTGAATTGCACACCCCTCATCTGCTCCCACTCTTCATGAAGCTTCCTCGCTCTTCTCTCTCTTTCTCCTTTATCTCTCTCTTCAGCCTACTCTCTGTGTCTCCCATTTTCTCTCTTTCCTCTTTCTTCCTGTTGGTGCTTAGGGATAGGACATGTTATTGTCCAGGGAGTTAAGAGTTGCACTTACATACCCAAAGCATACAAAACACACTCTACATTCAACAAAACGTCCAGAACACTGGGTCAGAGCTTCTGCTTTTTAGGATTGGGTCACAAATCTGGTTGTCAAAAAAACATCTATCTGCAGGCAGAGCATCAATATAGAACTAAGATCAAGTCGTACTATGCCAGCTCTGATGCTGGTCGGATATGAATGAGCATAAAAACTAGCAGATTACAAAAAGGAAACCCAGCCACAACTGTCTAATGACACGCCTACCAGCCATGCCTACCAGATATGCTGACCAGATAAGCCGTCCAGACAAGCCTACCAGATAAACCTACTAGATTAGCCTGATAAGATGTGTGAGACTTTTAAAACAGGTTCAGTTTCCCAAGATCAGAGAGCTAGAAGGAACACTAGGCCTCTCCCACCATGCTCAGACCAGCTGTCGGACATCTTCAACCCCTCCCTGATCACCATATCCGGCGTAAAAACTAGGGCAACATGCCCTCCGTGGGAATGCTGGTCGACGTTCAGCTCTGAGAGAGCGTCAGAACCCTCTCAGGGTTCAACGCCCTAGTGCCCTCCAAGCACATCGCCAAGCTCAGGACCCTGGGACAGAACACCCCGCTCTACAACAGAGTCGTGGACTCGTCCGGTGAGGAGTTTCGGCAGACACACCACACCGTACTGACCCTCCGGTTACCCCTGTTGACCCCTGACCGCATGACAGGACAACACTCAACCTCTGTCATTCGGTTTGCTGATGACAGCGGGTGCTGGGCCTGATCACCAATGGTGACGAGACAGCCCACACCTCAGGGAGGTCAGGGACCTGCCAATGAGCTGTCAACAGTCTCCCTCAACAGGAAACGATGAGCACGCCCCCATGCACATGAAAGGGACTGAACTGAAGTGGGTCGAGAGCGTCAAGTCCCTCGCTCTCCACGCGCGTGCACACACAAAGTTGTGAAGAGGACACGTCATTGCCTCTTCCCCCAATGCTTCTTCCCGCTCTAAAGGCCGGATAGATTTGGCATTGGCCCTAAGATCCTCAAAATGTTCTA
>JACXGI010008923.1:0-25567 GCA_016801175.1 Esox masquinongy
GTGTCTGTTCCCACGTAAATATACTGTAGTTACAAGGAAAGAGGACTGTAATTTGAAGCATTGTCTGTTCCCACGTAGTTACAGTGTAGTTACAAGGAAAGAGGGCTGTAATTTGAAGCTGTGTCTGTTCCCACGTAAATATACTGTAGTTACAAGGAAAGAGGGCTGTAATTTGAAGCTGTGTCTGTTCCCACGTAAATAAACTGTAGTTACACGGAAAGAGGGCTGTAATTTGAAGCGGTGTCTGTTCCCACATAGTTACAATGTAGTTACAAGGAAAGAGGGCTGTAATTTAAAGCGGTGTCTGATCCCACATAAATACACTGTAGTTACAAGGAAAGAGGGCTGTAATTTGAAGCGGTATCTGTTCCCACATAGATACACAGTAGTTAACACCTACTAAGCAAGTACGTTTTGGTGTAATCAAATGAAGTAGAGTCTGATTCACAATAGTTAAAACATGTAACACCTCAAACTAATTAATTAATGAAAATGTAAAATGAGAGGGTATGTTCAAAATAAAATAAACCTAAGATGGAAATTGATCAAAAACGAAATCTAGATATCTGCACCATTTGGACAGAGATATAATGACATTTAAACAAGAAACCAGGCAAGCCTAGTTCAGCTGGCCCGCAATAAAAACTGTTGCCCTCTGGAGATTCGACTCCAGGTCACCCACGTGAAAGGTAGTGTAGTTAACCACTACACCACAGAGCAATACAATTGGCCTCATTTGCCACTGGCCGTTTTAACAGTTTATTGGCCATTCGTGAATGACATTGATACAGTTAAACTGACTAACGTTTCTTACTAAGTTAACCTATTAGACAGTAATAGGCTTTACCGGTATCTATTAACTTACTGGAATAGTCATATGAATTGAGCAATTGATAGCGAGTCTGCCAAAGCTATTTCATTTCATGGCATAAGAATGTATTTTTTTCTTTCATGGAATAACAACATACTTTTTTCTTTCATTCGTGAATGACATTAATACAATAACCATCAATAAAGGTGACGATAACTAACTTTTTCATCAAGTGAAAAGGCGAGTGGATCGTGTAATGTACCAGAAATAGTAAATAAATGACATTGCTCTCAATGGATTCGAAATTAGGTCTTCCACATGAGAGGCACTGTCCTTAACCACTACACCATGGCATTACAAGTTCCAGCAGTCGCTAGACTCCTTTGAGGATTGTGTTACACTGACTAACTTTTCGTATTACGTTTACCTCGACCATAGCGTCTATGGACTGTATTGCTATTGCCACTGGCTGTTTTAACAGCTTATTAGCCAGTAATAGGCTTACTAGTATCTACTAACTTCCTTGGAATAATCATAAGAATTGAGCAATTGCTAGCGAGACTGAAGATGAACTTTTCCATGCCAGAAACAGTCACAATATAACCGTGTACAGTTTCAGTTAAGGCTAACGGCAGCAAATATGTTTGTCTATACTGACCCAAAACGCATGCACGGATGCGTACTTCGAAAATCCAGAAACAGTCGTAAACTGCCAACAAAGTTTTCATCTACACGGAACAATTCATAATGCGTACTTGGCTTCGCCTGCGAGGAGATACGAACTCAGGACCTGTAGTTCGCAGGGCCACTTCTCTAACCACTACACTATTTAACAAGGTTCGGTTCAGTCAGTCAGTCAGTCAGTCAGTCAGTCAGTCAGTCAGTCAGTCAGTCAGTCAGTCAGTCAGTCAGTCAGTCAGTCAGTCAGTCAGTCAGTCAGTCAGTCAGTCAGTCTCGCTCTTCTTGGCCGGCTCCGTTTATGCGGTCCGGCAAAAACATCTGTCAATTGTAAACATTTTGTTAAAACAAATAAAAACAAACAATCAAATACTATTACAAAGACTACTGTACCATCACTGTTACCTGAACCTTCTGTTTATATATATATATAATTATTTTAAATTGTAAGCAATTCGGAGTTCATCTGTATATCCAAAAGGTTGCTTTGCTGGACCGGTTTGCTGTCCATGTATGCCATTTGGAATTCAATGTAACCACACAGCCTCGATCCAGCTTTGTATAGAGGGGGAGTCCCAAAGTCTTCCCTCTTAGAAGAGATCTCGCCCTGTATAGAGAGGTTCAGTAAAAAAAATGTAGTTTACTATACAATTACTGGACTTGTCACTGACAATAACAAAAACAACTGTGAGCATTAAATTTTTTATAATTTACCATTGTCTGCCCAAATTTTACTGAAATCATATTTTACACATCCCATTATGATGACACCAGTGTGTACAAATGTTTTAAGGAACACTTTTTACATCTTGTTGAATACATGACAAAAAGATCTGCAATTTTCTCATGTTGTGCTGGTCTTACAGAGGGCTGGATTCAAACTCACGCCGAAAATGGAACAAAACATTTGAAATCACAGGTTGTTCCAATTTGCTTGAATTGCATCACAGCAACTCATAATGTGACTCAAGAGTGTGTATGGCCCCCAGGTGCCCGTATGCGCTCCTGGCAACGTCTGGGCATGCTCCTGATGAGACAGCGGAAGGTGTCCTGGGGGATCTCCTCCCAGACCTGAATCAGGGCATCAGTGAGCTTCTGGACTGTGGTGACGGCGTTGTTCATTTGCAAAGGTAAATAGCCAATACATTTTTGAAACGTAATTATGAACCCAAATTATAGTTAATGCAAGCAATTCATGTTAAATCGAGCTTTCCAATTTTTACTCAAAATGGTCAAAATGTAACAAGTCAACGCGCTAGAAAGCACTCTAGTCTGTGGTGCTACTTGGCGGCGTCAGTTGCACCAATACATAACATCCCAGAGGTTCACAATTGGATTCAGGTCTGGGGCACGTGAGGGCCAGTCAATGCAATCAATGCCTTCTTCATCCAGGAACTGCCTACACACTCTGGCCACATGAGGCCGGGCATTGTCCTGCACCAGGATGATGCCCACTGCATCAGTGTGAGGTTTGACGATGGGTCTAAGGATTTCATCCCGGTACCTAATAGCAGTCAGGGTACCATTGGCCAGCACTTGGATGTCTGTGCAACCCCCCAAGGATATGCCTCCCCAGACCAACACTGACCCACCAAACCAGTCATGCTGGATGATGTTGCAGGCAGCATAATGATCACCACGGCATCCCCAGATTCTTTCACGTCTGTCACATGTGCTCAGTGTGAACCCGCTCTCATCTGTGAGGAGAACAGGGCGCCAATGACGGACCTGCCAATTCTGGTGTTCTCTGACGAATGCCAATCGAGCTGCACGGTGCTGGGCTGTGAGCACGTCGGGCCCTCAGGCCACCCTCATGGAGTCTGTTTCTGACAGTTTGGTCAGAAACATGCACACCATCAGCCTGCTGTAGGTCAATTTGTAGGGCTCTGGCAGTACTTCTCCTGTACATCCTCGCACAAAGGAGCAGATACCGGTCCTGATGCTAGGTTGTTGCCCTTCCATGGCCCGGTCCAGCTCTCCTCGTGTAATGACCTGGTATCTCTTCCATGCTCTTGAGACTGTATTGGGAGACACAGCAAACCTTCTTGCGACGGCACGTACGGATGTGCCATCCTGGAGGAGCTGGACTACCTGTGCAACCTGAATGGGCTGTAGGTACCGCCTCATACTACCATTAGTGACAAGGACACTAGCAAAACACAAAACTAGAGAAGAATCACTCAGGAAGGATAAGGAGACAGTTATTGTCTGTGGCAACCACCTGCAAAATCCATTTCCTTTTTGGGGGTTGTCTTGCTGTTGCCCTCTCCAGTGCACCTGTTGTCGCTTTCATTTGCACCAAAACAGGTGACATTGTTTCACAATCGCTTATGTTTCCTAACTGGACAGACTAATATCCCTGAAGTTTAATTGACATGGTGTTAATTAAATACTAAGGGAATACTACATATTCCCTTATTTTTTGAGCAGTGTGGCTGCAAACTTGGGGAGACAAAAACAAATACATAATTCAAGTTAGACTGTTTGTATGGTTGTCACGGATGGTGTAGGCGCAGGCAGAGTGGCAATCGATGTTTTGAATTTAATTGAAAATAAACACCGAGCACTTAAACAATGAAGGAAATGAAAAGCAAAGGTACTAACAAAAACAAAACACTCACCACGTACATGAACAAACGGAGAGATGGAACAATGACCGACGAATGAGGGGAGCAGAGGAGAAACATTTAAACACATACTGATGACTTAATTGGGACCTGGTGTGAGTGACAATTGGAGACAAGACAAATGAAGGAGTCTGGGGTGAGTTCATGAACCATGGGCAACCAGGAAAAGCGGGAGATGACGGAGCTGTCCGTCACCTCACCGTCACAATGGTTTTCCACTTAAGTGTACATACCTCTGCTTTAATGGAAGGGCAGTAGTAGTTTTGTCCAACTTGTGCCTCCTGCAGCATTTATGCTCCTCGTATTCTTGAAGTCTTTCAGAAGTTTCTTGTAACTGTGTAATACATTCTCGGGATTTCTTACTACAACACAACAAAATATATGCATGAGGACATATTTATTGGTGCACAGTAGATGGATTCAGCACCACGGCCAGCTACTCAGCCTAAGGAATCACAAGCAATTCAGTTGGCTGCGGAGCTGGCCACGGTGCTGAATCCACCTGTTTCCAGTTTCCACCTGTTTCCAGTTTCGCTCCCTCAAAACATGCAACATCTGTGGCATTGTGCTCTGTGATGAAACTGCACATTTTAGAGTGGCCTTTTATTGTGGCCAGCCTAAGGCACACCTGTGCAATAATCATGCTGTCTAATCAGCATCTTGATATGCCACACCTGTGAGGTTGATGGATTATCTTGGCAAAGGAGAAGTGCTCACTAACACAGATTTAGACAGATTTATGAACAATATTTGAGAGAAATAGGCCTTTTGTGCACATAGAAAAAGTCTTAGATCTTTGAGTTTCGTTCATGATAACTGGGGGCAAAAACAAAAGTGTTGCGTTTAAATTTTTGTTCAGTGTAAATACAGTTGTGCTCAAAAGTTTGCATACCCTTGGAGAATTGGTAATATATATATATATATATATATATACCATGATGCCCATAAAGCTCTATTTTGGTCTTGTCACTCCAAATTACAGTGTGCCAGAAGCTGTGAGGCGTGTCAAGGTGTTGTCAGGCATATTGTAACTGGGCTTTTTTTGTGGCATTGGTGCAGTAAAGGCTTCTTTCTGGCAACTCGACCATGCAGCTCATTTTTGTTCAAGTATCATTGTATTTTGCTCCTTGAAACAACCACACCATCTTTTTCCAGAGCAGCCTGTATTTCTCCTGAGGTTACCTGGGTTTTTCTTTGTATCCCGAACAATTCTTCTGGCAGTTTTGGCTGAAATCTTTCTTGGTCTATCTGATTTTGGCTTGGTATCAAGAGATCCCTGAATTTTCCACTTCTTAATAAATGATTGAGCAGTACTGACTGGCATTTGCAAGGCTTTGGATATCTATTTATATCCTTTTCCATCTTTATAAAGTTCCATTACCTTGTTACGCATGTCTTTTGACAGTTCTTTTCTGCTCCCCATGGCTCAGTATCTAGCCCGCTCAGTGCATCCATGTGAGAGCTAACAAACTCATTGACTACTTATACACAGACAATAATTGCAATTTAAAAAGCCACAGGTGTTGGGAATTCACCTTTAATTGCCATTTCACCTCTGTCTGTCACCTTGTGTTTCTGTTACAAGACCCAACATTCAAGGGTATGTAAACTTTTGATCAGGGACATTTGTTCTGAGAAATAAGTTTATTTGTTCTGAGAAATGAAGGCTATTCCATGTGAGAAATTGACAAGAAACTAAAGATTTTGTACAATGATGTGTACTACTCCATTCACAGAACAGCGAAAACTGACTCTAACCAAAATAGAAAGAGACGTGCGAGGTCCCGGTGCACCACTGAGCAAGAGGACAAATACATTAATAATAATCTTTATATTGTGTTTTTCAAAATCATGTTACAAAGTGCTTCACAGTGCAAAGACAATAAAATACACATAAAGCAAATGACAAGATACATGATAAAAGCAATAACACTACTTAAGAAATGTAAATACAGTTAAAAGAAAAGAAAAAATAAAGTCAGTTAAAATCAGGAAAGGATGTCCTATAAAAGTTTGTTTTAAGAGGCGACATAAAGGAATTCACTGATTGTTCCAGAGCCTCGGGGCCCTGACTGCAAACGCTCTGTCCCCTTTAGTTTTCAGTCAAGACTCTGGAACAGACAACAGGCCTCTGCCTGAGGATCTCAAGGTACACATGGGACTCAAAGGTCAGAGAAATAACATGGAGAGAGGCCATGTAGAGCCTTAAAATTAATCAATAAATGTTTTAAGTCTATTCTAAAACATACTGGGAGCCAGTGTATTGAAGCCATACAGGGGTGATGTGATCATGTTTTGTGGTTCTGGTTAAATGTCCGGCAGCTGAGTTCTGTACATTCTGGAGTCGAACAAACAAGTTAAAAGGCTGTTGCTGTAATCCAGACGTGATGAGATAAAAGCGTGTAAAATGGTCTCAGTTTCCTTAAAAGTTAATATCGATCATATTTTTGATATATTTCTAAGATCTGTGTGTCATCAGCATAAACATGAAAAGAGACACAGTGTTTCTGAATAACTTGTCCAAGAGGAAGCATATATAAGGAAAATAAAATAGGTCCCAAGACCAATCCCCGAGGCACACCATATTTAACAGAACAAAATGAAGAGTCATAGTTATTCACAGAGACACAGAACCTCCTTTTTCGACAGGTACAATGAAAACCATTCTAAGGCTGTACCAGAAATTCCCACCCAGTGCCTCAGTCTGTCTAACAGGATGTTGTGATCAGTGGTGTCGAATGCGGCGCTAAGGTCCAAGAGTACTAGGACTGAGCACATGATTTAACCTGCTAAGGTCCAGGAGTACTAGGACTGAGCACATGATTTAACCTGCTAAGGTCCAAGAGTACTAGGACTGAGCACATGATTTAACCTGCTAAGGTCCAGGAGTACTAGGACTGAGCACATGATTTAACCTGCTATGGTGCAAGAGTACTAGGACTGAGCACATGCCATCATCAGCAGACATCAAGAGGTCATTGGTGACTCTAAGCAGGGCAGTGTCAGTGTTATGGTACTTCTGGAAACCAGATGGAAATTTCTGAAATATGTTGTTATTTTCTGATACAGAGAGCAGTTGGTAGGACACAATCTAAAATCATTGATAGAAAAGACAATTTGGAAATTGGATTTAACAGCAGATCCACAGTTTTAAATAAAAATCTAGGATTGTGCTGATGTGTAACAATGAGTTCAGAAAAAATAGTGTTCTCGCATCCTTAACCATTTTATTATAGTTTAATAATAAATCCTTCATAATGAGGTAATGAACTTGGAGACTGGATTTTTTTTCCATTTGTGCTCTGCCTGCCTGCATTCCCTTTCACATCTGCGTTCATACTTTAAGCTTACTATAATGCAGCTACTGAAGGTTGTAGCCAGCGAAGTTTTTATCTATCCGGAACAAAGCTGGACTGTGACAAGATTCGAACGCGGGACCTATTTGATGGCAGGTCCGCATTTCTAACCACTACGCTATTTAACAAGGGGCAGTCAGTCATTCAGTAAGAGACATTCACTCTTATTGGCCGGCACCGCTTAAAACCAAGTCCGGCAAAAACCAAGTCCAATGTATGGCCATGGTTGTGTTTGCCCAAACATATATTCTTTAAATACCATTAAATGTTGTATCGCTGTGTAGCCGAATGCCATTAAATGCTGTTGCCATTAAATTCTGGGCTCAAAATCTAAGACAGCGGCTGTGTCGGATCTAAAAATGAGCATTAGCAGTTAAGCAATGACTTCGACAATACATACGGTTTTGTTAGAACATGAATGTACTCATCATATGCTTGATTTCAACCATACTAATAAACAGATTACAATGCAAATTACCTTTATTTTAGCAAACAACAAAAAATGTAAAAAATAAATTGAATTGGTTAGCTAAAATGTTACTAGGAAGGCTTAAAATTGTCATAATTACACTGTGTGCACAATTATTAGGCAATTGAGTATTCTGATCGTATTATTATTTCTGTGCACATTTTCCAACTCCAAACCATATAAACTTGAATGCTCATTGGATTGAATCATTTTCAGGTGATATGTATTTGTGTAATGAGGGAGGGTGTGGCAACAGTGAATAACACCTTATATCAAGGTGTGCATAATTATTAGGCAGCTTCATGACCTCTGGTAAAATGGACCAAAAAAGAGATTTAACTGACACAGAAAAGTCATAAATTGTAAAATGCCTTTCAGACGGATGCAACACTCTTGAAATAGCTAAACTATTGAGGCGTGACCACCGGACACTCAAACGTTTTGTTGTGAATAGTTAAATGGGGTGCAAGAAATGCATGGAGAAGAAAAGACACAAATTAATTAACTGCAAAAGACTTGAGAAGAATTAAACATGAAGCTACCAGGAACCCATTATCCTCCAGTGCCACCATATTCCAGAACTGCAACCTACCTGGAGTGTCCAGAAGTACAAGGTGCTCAGAGACATGGCTATGGTCAAGAAGGCTGAAAAAAGAGCACCACTGAATAAGATTCACACGTTGAAGCATATAGATTGGGCAAAGAAATAACTGAAGACAGATTTTTACCTGAAGACAAAGATTTTATGGACAGATGAAATGAGAGTGACTCTTGATGGACCATATGGATGGGCCTGTATCCATCACTAATGGACACAGGGCACCACTTTGAGTCAGGTGCCAGCAAGGTGGAGGAGAGGTACTGGTATGGGCTGCTATCATTAAGGATGAGGTAGTTGGACCTTTTCGGGTTGAAGATGGACTAGAACTCAACTCCCATACCTACTGCCAGTTTCTGGAATATACTTTCTTCAAGCAGTGGTACAGGAAGAAGTCCATAGCATTCAAGAAGGCCATCTTTTTTATGCAGGACAATGCTCCATCACATGCATCCAATGCTTGGCTAGCAAGCAAGGGCCTCAAAGATGCTCGAATAATGACCTGGCTCCTTTCCTTACCTGACTTAAATCCTATTGAGAAATTGTGGACCCTTCTCAAACGTGAGATTTACAGTCAGGGAAGACAATACACCTCTTTGAACAGCATTTGGTAGGCTGTGGTTGCTGCTTCAGCGAAAGTTGATCGTGGACAGATCAAGACACTGACAGACTGCATGGATGGAAGGCTCATGGCAGTTATTGAACAGAAGGGTGGCTATATCGGTCACTGAATATTTTTGAAAGGCCAGAAATGTAATTTAATTTTTGTTTTGTGTTACTTATTTGTTGCACTTACTGTTGCCTAATAATTCTGCACACTAATTGTTGCCTAATAATTCTGCACACTTATGTAATCCCCTGAGAAAGATCAAAACTCATTTTTCCTTTATTAAACATTCAGGTTTGAGGTTCAATGATATTTTCGATTGACTGAGAGCATTGTGTTTGTTCAACAATAAAATAAATCTTGAGGAATACGATTTGCCTAATAATTGTGCACGCAGTGTAGACAAATAACAATACAGAAGCAAGGTTTGATAAGGTTTTACACTTTTCCTGAATAAATATTTTTTAACCACAAGTGGAAAAGGTTTTGCTTTTGATGGGTAGGTGCCAGAAAGCTTAATGTTGTTGGGTTTTATGAGTTGTACCACAGTTGTAAGACATTTAGTAGCCCGCTTGTTGCTTGTTAAAGGCAATGTCGTGTGGCAAATCGGCCTGTTTTCTGGCGATTTCTTTTAAACTACAGAAAGCAGCTTGGACATAATGTAACATTATGATAAACTTGGATTAGCAAACACAACGTGCCTTTGGAACACAGGACTGACGGCTGCTGATAATGGGCCTCTACATCTATGTAGATTTTCTATAAAAAATCATATGTTTCCAGCTACAATAGTTGTTTACAACATTACCAATGTCTACAATGCATTTCTGATCAATTTGATGTTATTTTACCAAAAATTGGCTTTGCTTTCGAAAACAAGGACATTTCTAAGTGACCCCAAACTTTTGAACAGTAGTGTATTATTTTTGTAGTAGTAAAGCATGCAGAAAGTAGCATCCGAAAGCCAGTTGCATGTGAATAATTACAAACGTAACATTTTAAAAATTACCAAAAAAGAAATAAGTGCACAAGACTGACATTTGAAATTGCTCTGATTAGCTGGACATTCAGAAACTTATGTTACATCAGTCGAATATTTTTGCTCGCCAGAATATTCTGTTTTTTCCCCAAGGCAAAATTCAATTTTCATAGGCTTAACGTTACTTCATTATGAAGCAAACTCATCAAACAACATTGTAATTTGTCCAAACAAAAACATAATCAAGGAGCAGACAATTTGGACAACAAATTGGAGCGGGAGAAGAACGATTTTCCCTCTCCTGCAGTCAGCTCTGGTCATGCTCTTCCCTCAGCCAATGACAAGTGCTCCCTCCGTAGCCGAAGATGATAGTGCTTCGGATGACAAAATTAATATTAACCAAGATTTTGAAAGCATCCAGATCCACCATGGTAAAAACTTGTACAGTACACAGTATATCAGAACATTATGTATTTTTGCTTTAGATCAATTTGTCACACTGCACCAAATACCCCTGTTTCCTAGTCAGTTATGTTACACCTCTTACAAATGTTGCCAATTCCAGGCCAGTCGCTAGAACTACAGTCTTTAATTACTCAACTCACCAAAGCCGGTTTATGTCGCAATCAAATAAATATTGGGACACATTACTAAAAACAGCAATGTAATTAAAGATAGTTAAGTTTAAAGTGAAAATGCTTGCTTGCAGGTTTCCACACAGCAATACATGAATAGAAAGTTCCGAAAAGTACACTGGCGGCCAAAAGTTTGGAATAATGTACAGATTTTGCTGTTCCGGATGGAAATTCGTATTGGTTTTATTCACCAAAGTGGTATTCAACTGAACAAAGTATAGTCAAGACATTACTGACGTAAAAAACAGCACCATCACTATTTGAAAAATACATTTTTGATTAAATCTAGACAGGCCCCATTTCCAGCAGCCATCAATCTAATACCTTATCCTTGAGCAATCATGCTAAATGGCTAATTTAGTACTAGTAAATCACATCCCATTATATCAAACACAGATGAGAGCTGTTTGGTTTGATAAATTAAGCTTAACATTGTCTTTTTGGCAAAAATGTCAAAAAAGAAATAGCTTTCTCTAGAAAATTGTCAGTCAATCAATGTTTTGAAGAATGATGGCTATACAATGCTTGATATTGCCCACAAACTGAAGATTTCATAGAAAGGTGTACACTACAGTCTTTAAAGACAAAGGACAACAGGCTCTAACAAGGATAGAAAAAAATGTGGAAGGCCCAGATATACAACAAACCAGAGGCTAAGTACATCTAGTTTGAGAAATAGACCCCTCACATGTCCTCAGCTGGCAGCTTCATTGAATTCTACCCGCTCAACACAGGTTGTCCTTTGTCTTTGAAGACTGTAGTCTACACCTTTCTATGTAATCTTTTTTTTTTTTGCAATTTCAAGCATTGTATAGCCTTCATTCCTCAAAACAACGATTCACTGACGAGTTTCTAGATAAAAACATTTATTTTTTGCCAATTTTGACCTAATATCAACCTTAAGAATTGTTGTACGCTTTGGCAACTCAAAAACAAACACAAAGACAATTTTAAGCTTCATTTAACAAATCAAATAGCTTTCAGCTGTGTTTGATAAAATGGGAAGTAATTTTCTAGTACCAAATTAAAAATTATTACTTAGGATAAGGTGTTGGAGTGATGGCTGCTGGAAATGGAGCCTGTATAGATTTGATCAAAAATGTATTTTTCAAATAGTGGTAGTGCTGTTTTGTACATCAGTAATGTCCTGACTATACATTGTGATCAGTTGAAATTCTTACTTGCAGGTACCCGCACGGCAAAGTAACAATAGAAAATAAATAGTCAAAGTGAATAAAACCTTTACACAATACTAACCTCACAGTAATGCACCAATAGAAAGGTTAAAAACAAATAAAAAAACATTTTAAGTAATGGACAACAAAATAACTACAACCTAATAAAGATTTTAAAAATTACAAATTATATAAAGTAAATTGGAGAGTCTGGTAGCAGCAATTTTTTGTGTTTCTTGTTGGTCATTTTGTGTGTTTGCTGCTGCTGATGCCGCCATGTGTTTCTCTGTAAAACGTATTTAACTACGTTTGCCGATGACAACCTCTGTGCTTGTCCTGCCTCCATACAAAAGCATGACATTGTGTGTGTGTGTGTGTGTGTGTGTGTGTGTGTGTGTGTGTGTGTGTGTGTATGTGTGTGTGCACGAAGTCAGTGCAATTCAAGTGCACAAAATCCAGAAATCCAGTCTCCACACCAGACATCATGTCCTCAGTTGCCCCGGTATACCACAGCTTCTCTTCTCTTTAAATGTTCTGAGCAATCAGCTGTCCAGGGTAGGGCCTTTTCTCCCCATAAGAGTGGTCGGCTCTCCTTCGTTCATCGGCTGATTTGATCAGGTACACAAACTCAGCAGAGTGCCATCTCGGAGAGGAAACCCAAAATCCACTGGGGTCCTCTGGGTCAGTCTCCACATCAGACATCATGTCCTCAATTGCCCCGGCAAACTGCAGCTTCCTTTCAGCTCAGAGTTCTTTCAGCCAACTAGCCAAAGCCTGTGAAAATACAGCAGACAATAAATTGACAATGTCAAAGCGGTAAAATGTCAAAAAGTAAACATCTAGAGTTTCATTGCAGCAAGTCATACTCTCCATATTTAAGGAAGCTAAATATGTTAGGATAAATTTAAATACATAATAAAAGGGAAATACACCCATTTTTACATGTGGCCTCACTTTATTTTGTAAGAAAAATTTGTCATCACTACCAATCTGATATAAAACAAAGGTTCTCTAAACGTATTTTTTCTTTCTACGCATTTATAAACAAACCTGTTTCTGGCGGCTCCATCTGCACTTTTTGATGTCCCTCTTTTAGCAATTATAATATGCTTTCTAATCCTTAATTCAATGTTAGAGTTTGCAGTCAGGCTATTTGTTACCTTCAAAGTCAGTCCTGCTCCATTCTTAATCAATACATATTAGACTAATCTGTTTTACCACTAATCCCAGCACACCAGTGTTGAGTGGACTGTTCTACCTGAGATATGAAAGACAAAACATTCCCTTTTCAGTACAGAATTGGAGCCATCTATCGCAGATGATGTACATATTCAACCAATTCAGTAAAGCAATAAATATGAAAATCTTTTTTTGCCATGCCCCTTCTACGCTTAACAAATAAATGTGTCTAAAGATAAATGGTAATTAACAAGTTATTAACCAAAATTTAAACTCAGTAACACAGTGTTAACCAATTTATATACCTAGGTACAGTGTTAATTGTATAGTGTTATTTCCGCCAAATTATTCCTCCCCCAATGCCCACAATCCAGGCAACCCAACCCGAATCTTGTTTAATACATTTGCATGATAAATGTTCCATTTCACGCAGACACCAAGCACTTATTGATTTATTTGTTTTGACTATTTTAACATGTATTTTTGCCGGACCGTGTAAGCGGAGCCAGCTAAGAAGAGCAAATGTCCCTTACTGAGTGAGTGAGTGAGTGACTGATTACCCCTTGTTAAATAGCGTAGTGGTTAGAGAAGCAGACGTGAAGTATAGGCCCCGAGTTCGTATCTCCTCGCAGGTGAAGCGATGTACGCATTATGAATTATTCCGTATAGATGAAAACTTCGCTGGCTAAAACCGTTAGTATCTACATTATAGTAAGCCTGAAACAAAACAGTTTACGGTTATATTGCGACTGTTTCTGGTGGATTTTCGAAGTACGCATCCGTGCATGCGTTTTTGGTCAGGATAGACAAACACATTTTCCGGCTTAACATACAGTAGTTACATTATAGTAAGCCTTAACTGAAACTGTATACGGTTATATTGCGACTGTTTCTGGCATGGAAAAGTTCATCCTCAGTCTCGCTAGCAATTGTTCAATTCTTCTTATTCCTAGGAAGTTAGTTGATATTAGTAAGCCTATTACTGGCTAATAAACTGTTAAAACGGCCAGTGGCAAAAGCAATACAGTTCATAGACGCTATGGTGGAGGTAAACTTAATAAGAAACGTTAGTCAGTTTAACACAATACTCAATGGAGTCTAGCGACTGCTGAACTGTGTAATGCCGTGGTGTAGTGGTTAAAGACAGTGCCTCTCATGTGGAAGACGTAAGTTCGAATCTCTTGAGAGCAACGACATTTATTAATTATTTCTGGTAGATTCCACGATTCTCTCGTCTTTTCACTTGATGAAAAAGTTAGTTATCGTCACCTTTATTGATAGTTACTGTATAAATGTAATTCACGAAAGAAAGAAAAAAATATGTTCTTATGCCATGAAATGAAATAGCTTTGGCAGACTCACTAACAATTGCTCAATTCTTATGACTTTTTGGAGCCCTCAGCAATGGCTTGACAAATGAGAGAAAAACTATTGCATGGGAGCAGGTTAGAGCTGTGGTAAATTCTGCCTCATCTGAGTGCATAACAGTTAATATTAATATTATGAAATTAATTAATAAGAAATGGTTTGATTTAAAAACATATGCAAAATAATATTAAAATCCACAAAAGAGATATAAGTCCTACAGGAAGAGGGTGGAGTGACTCTTCACTGTGCTATGGGCCAGCACATTGGCAGCATAATTGGAGACCTCAGTGTCTGTCATCATTTGTGATGGTGATACTGAGGACACTCTCCCAGAACCTGAAGGAATACCAGACACACCAACTGATGACAAGTCAAGCTTTATTTTCACAACCATATTCAGACATGGACCACATCTAAATATTCGTGCTTGACAATAAATATAACAAATATAGATGACAAAATAAATGGAAAACGAAATCTACTAATAAGCCAAGCGTCACTCTCAACAAAGAATTTTGCACACTCATTGAAAACATGCTCCTTGCGAAATGCAGCTTTGTGACAGATCCTCCAGCAATGCAAGATTTGCCATTTTGGACAAGTCACAATGCCTCATTGTTCCCTTTTATATTATTCAATTGGTAAATTGCCTCCAACCTTACATTACATTGTCTTTCTAATTTACTTCATAATTCAATTAGGCTAAAATGGTTTAATGTTTATGAATTTGATAGCACCCTGAGAAAACTATTAGTAGCTTAAGTGTTAAAAGTGCAGTTTAACTTTTCTACAAGGTGCTGTGCATACATCAGAGGTGTACGTATATTTATGCACATTCTCAAGTAAAAGTAGATATTGATAAATCCCACACTTTGCTTAGAAATGATCTCATGCATGGTTTATGAACATTTCTGTTCGTACGACACATTTTACGCAGCGTCCCAACTTTTTTGGAAGCAGAGTTGTAGAAGACATTGAATATAATGAAATACATTAATGAGGAACACTGCTCTGTAGGCCTGTGATGGCCGAGGGAACTAAGGTGTAGTGAGGGGTAAATGGGAGAGTGGTTCGAAAGGTTTCCCACATCCAAGGTTACCGGGGGACGCTAGGGAAATTAGTACAAGGGAACGTAACCTTATTGATAAATAAATATATAAATGTTTAATCTGACTCCATATTGTTTGTAAAACATACGCAATCATAAATGACCATGATATGCTGGAAGTTCTTAAAAAAGGTAGCTAATCTTTCGTCACAAGCCAAACATTTAAAAGATCATATGTTTCACGGCCTACGTTATCCTCAGTGCTCCTCATCAGTCAAGTCCAGAAAACAAGGGATGGTGTAGCAACCCGCAAACTCAGGGATGATCAGTCTGGTCACTTCAATTTATGTAAGTGTATGTGCCTACATCAGTCATCAAAAGCACCCATAAGGACAGGCCGTTTAACACGAACCATACAGTAAAATGGTGTGTGTTCCTGGGACTAACGGAAAGTTAATATGCCCACGACTCAGGGACAACTAGAATGTCATATGTTCCTGGGCCTAACCAAACTGTTTCAAGAATTCCAGGACTCAGGGACACCAAGTCTGGTTGCTTAGACTTACTCATGTGTGTGTAATTACCAGTAGCTCTACGAGATTGAGTATGGAGATGAACAAGGAATGCCATAGTAATCTATATTCCAAAGTAATACAATTTATTCCAATCAAGTAATAAAGTTACAATACAAAATATAGTTACATACCAACACGATTCAACGTCCTCCCTAATAGCCTAACAGTCTATTAATTATACCATAACTATTAAGTCACTATAAGTAGTAAATATAGGGTATATTCCGTCATTTTGGTGATTTATGACCCTGGTGGGTAGGGCTTCCAGATTGATTTGACAGGTGGGTGGGCCTTCCTGTATGACGTGTGTTAAGGCGGAACTTCCGAAATGACGTATGCATGTCCGGTCACTTTGTAATTTATGATTGCATTGATGTGTCCATGTTTGATGTTTTACAACTATTGATAAACACCCTGGACAAGTGTTATAACAGTTGCGATATGTTTGATGTTTAACAAAAGGGCACCAGGGTTCAGCAATGCTATAACCCCCGGCATTTTATGTTCCGACAAGTGCTACAACAGATGTCCTACAACCAGTGCGTGTTAACCTTCCATGTTTTACAAAGTACATGTAGCATGTTGTTTTTCCACAAGCACGGAATTACGTGTGGGAAACATGCTTTTTTGTGTAACATATAAAGAAGGGGTCGGGACTTACGATTTTGGAGAGTTTCAACCCATTTTTTCATTTTGACAAAAGATGGGCCTTAAGATCTGATCTGCCCATAGTAGTGGTCCCTAAATAACCACTAGTACAAACCGTCGGATATGCAGGTTGAAAAACATCCCGTGTTTCACACAAGGTTTGTAGTCCACCAAAGCACTACAGTAAACAAACATTGCATGAGCAATGCTATTATTTTGAAGGTACAAACCACATATTATGACTAGGTTGATTGTATCGTGGTTGGGTTTAAAATATTGTTAAAAATAAAAACGATGATTTTGGTACATGTGTATGTATGAGCAGTGATGATTTTTGTAATAAAAATGGGTGTTTTAAGTCAGCATTAACTTTTGAGTTGCATTATATGGCAAAACGTTACAAAGTTACCCGGAAGGTAGAGTATAAATTTGCAAGAACAACGGTGATTCGTTGACAGGTCAAGATATGTTATTTCAGGTAAACAAAACTTTTGTAAAGGCGACTTATGAAATTGTACAACGGGGATCAACGCGAGATTGTTTCCTTCACATTGGTAGAAATGTTTAACAGGCAACGATGGTGACAAACTGTAGTATTTGCGAGTTTGAGAATACCTGTCTGTGTTAGTGTGGGCAGATGCTGGGACTTCCGTGTAAGATGTGCTGCATTCTCGTAATGACTTGAAGGAACTTGTGAAACCCGATTTTTGATTGCTGTATTATGGACTTGTGTTTGTTAAATGTTGAAGAGATTAATGGCGATATGGTGACAATAGCCAGCGTTTATATGTAAGCGGATGAGTTTGTCGTTAATAGATAAAATTATATAATGTGATGACACGGCTGAGCCGCGATAACTAACGAAAACGGCGTTTCTACCGGGCAGGATGTATCAATATATTTGGTTGTCAAACGTCAACAACTATCTGAACTAACTAGTTAAGATTTATCCACAATTTTAATCATTGTAGCGTGAAGAACGGTGATGTGTAACCAATGACAAAGTTAAGATGCGTGACCTGCTGGAGGCGCCCGGCAGTGATGTAAAGACAATATTAAATCCACGGCTTCCACAGAAGACAGCTGTTGTTTCCAGTGCGGAGTATGCCGTTTACATAGTAAGTACAAGTTATTTTATTTTAAATAGTTGATTTGAATTGTATTGCAATTACAAACGCTAACAAACGACACATTTGAACTTTTTAAGAATGTGTAAATCAATTTTATGAATGAGCAATCCAAGTGCTTTTATGTCTTTCAAATTGTCTGTTTTATATCTCCGGTTTAGGGTGAGCGGAATTAAATCCAGCCGTGTTTGGAAAACACATTTTTGGGCCTTCAAACTTTAGTACGCAGTCTTTTAATATTATTGTTAATCAGCTTTAAATGCCTGCATTGTTGCCGCTTGTTACCCCGGATTGTTTTTATTTCAGACCAAGTAACCATCAACGGTGTAGATTGGACTGCACGGTTGCGATCTTACACATCCTGAACAGATATTTTGTGTAAGTATAATTATTTACAGACATTTTTAGCGTTGTACTAAAATGTTATTAACATTACCACAATATGCATACAGCTGAATCTTTGTATTCTGTATATCAACCAACAGGGTGACGACCCACTGATGATGCAGACTACATCACCATAATGGCTTCAGTTATGGACCCCCCACCTTGTGGCTGCACAGCGTCAGCGTTTTTTTGATCACAGTTACCCCATTACACAATACTTGAAAGCTGAAGGTAATACATATCTACAGTCAACTCATCAAAACTGTGATGTATGTAAATGTATGTTTGAGTTAGAACAATATTTTAACCTGTAAGTGGATCATTATTTACACGTTAAGCTAGAGAAATGGCGAAAGATAGTGATAACATCAGACCAGACACGGAACAACCATCAACATCTACACATAATCAACAGACCACACCCCAAAATACAAATAAACCGGACAATATTTTGTTACACAGCCATACAGACATTAATCCACAGATGATTAGTAGCCCCCATTTTTCAGATGATCTAGTTGACTCTCCTCCGAGCCCTCTGATGCAAACTCACTGCGACGATGGCGATGTTAGTTATACAACGTAATGCGTTTGACAACGTTGAATTACGGCAGTTGATACATTTCCAAAATACTGGTGAGGTTGGTGATTTTGCCACATTCTGTGCACACATTATGGCAGGCTTGGATACATTGATTGTTAGAGCTTCAGGCTTTGTACACAGGCCTGGTGATCGTCTGCAGATTGAGTTGATTGGTGAATCTCTGACATCCCCCGTACATATGTAAATGAGAACAGATTAATATAATGAACACACGTTTGGTAATTTACTTGAAAGTGTTATGCAGAGTAATGCCACAGTTATGATTGATGAATCACTAGAGCTGGTGGTACAAATTGTCAACAACCGCAATGGTGGTGCCCCGCGACGTAAAGCTCAAACAATACTTATAGATCAGATTATCAATAAAAAAAGAAGGCATTTATATGTGGCTGTGAATAATGATTCTACATGTTTTTCCGTTTGTTTGATGGGTATGTTGAACCCACAGTACACATATGCTGAGGCCCTGGTTAGTGGTCGTGAGTTACATACGGGAGCTGGTTTAACGTTAGATGATTGTGTGACATTCACAGATATTGTTTGGTTTGAAGAAATTACAGGGTGTAAAATTGTTGTCTTGGTCACTCTACCAAGTTTCAAAACAGCAAGGACACCCACCCTAGAACCGTCTTTATGTACTTACACGATAACCATTTCTATGGCATCATGAATCTGAAGGGTTTTCTGGGTGTGTCATGTTTGTGAGTGGGGTTATACAGGTTTTAACATCTGTGGCGTTCATGGCTGTAAACATAGCTGTAGTGTCTGTCTTCATGAAGATTGTCAAACCCAACCCTGTAACACACAGCAGTGCCCGGACTGTGAGCGGATATGTTATTCTGACTTTTGTTATAGGCAGCATAAAAGCTTGAAGCTTCACAAAGGTGTGGGCCGTTGGGTTAGCAGGTGTGACCAGATGAAATACTGTGTCGATTGCAGCCGTCAGTACAATATTAGTTTTACCAACTATAAAGCGCACAAGTGCACGGCTAACATGTGTCCCAATTGTAACGTGGATCTGGCTGTTGAAATGAATCATCAGTGTTTCATAAAACCCTCTACACCCGAGGACACCAGTGAGCACTACGTATTTTATGATTTTGAGACAATTGCCAATCCTGTGAACGGTGTACACACTGCAAATGTTGTGTGCGCAATAAGCTTTGTTAACAAGACGTGGTGTTCGGCCAGAGATGGTTGTGTCGCTGCTTTTTTCCAAAAGTTTAGGCAACCGAAATATACTGACTACACATTTATAGCACACAAATCTAAAGGTTTCGATGGTTACATCTTGATGCAGTACCTTGCTAACAATGGTATTGGCACGACACTTATGGACACTTAATGGTAGCAAGCTCATGATTTTTACAGACAGTACATTCAATCAGAGGTACATTGATAGTCATTGCTTCCTACCGATGAAGCTGGCGGCCTTGCCACATGCTATGGGTTTTAAGGATTCGAAAAAAGGCTACTTACAAGTTTAACATCAAGGAGAATGAGAACTATGTGGGCCCCCATCCGGAACCACATTACTACGGTGTGAATACCATGATGGCTAAAGAAAAACATGAGTTTTTGCAATGGTACGAAACTGTTTCCGCAGACCCCTTTGTCATGCAGGATGAAATAAAGGCTAACTGCGTGAATGATGTGGTCATCTTGAGAGAGGGTTGTATGCGCTACAGACTCGAGTTCCTGGAATGTGGGGGTGTTGAACCATTCTGGTCAATTACGATTGCTTCGGCTTGCATGAAAGTCTTTTGCAACAGATTCCTCGCTAAGGACACAATTGCATTGGTCCCCTCAGACAACTACAATCACTGTCAGAAGACATTCTCAAACAGCTCAATCCAATGGTTTGAATATGTGGCCTATGCTGAGAATATATCAAAACAGCACACCCTGAACCGGGGTAAAATGAAAATTGGTGCCTACGATAGTGTGCACAGTACGAATTTTTAGGGTGTTTCTGGCATGGTCACCCAAAGTGTCATTGTTCAACAAGCACCAACCCGGTGACAAAGATTCAGTATGGGTTGATGCACCAACAATGGCTGACAAAGCTTGAGGTTTTAAAAGAACAACACAACGTACATGTTCAATACATATGGGAGTGTGAGTGGAATCAGCTTAAAAACAACCGCCAATGTCAAAGCTTTTTTGAAGACCTTTGATGCTCCAGAGTGCCTTAACCCTCGGGATGCTCTTTTTGGCGGTCGTACCAATGCAATTCATTTGAAGTTTACGGCTTAAGAAGAGGAGACTATTTAGTATAACGATGTTTGTAGTCTTTACCCATTCTGCAACAAGACAAAGACTTATCCGATTGGGCATCCAGACAATCTTTCGAGATTTCAAACCGCTAGACAACTACTTTGGAATTGTTAGGGCTACGGTGTGTCCACCGAAAGGTCTTTATCACCCTGTTTTACCGCACAGGGTCGGTGGTAAGCTGTTCTTTCCCTTGTGTAGATTATGTGCAGAGTCTGAAAACCAGGTAACTGATTGTTCACATACTGATTCAGAAAGAGCTTTAACTGGTACCTGGGTTTCTATTGAGCTGGTTAAGGCTGTTGAGAAAGGTTATCGCATTGTGAAAATAGTCTGGGATTTCACCAGGATATCAAATAATCTTTTCGCAGATTATATGAGAACATTACTGAAGCACAAGCAGGAAGCTAGCGGCTTTCCGCTATCTGTGGTTGACGATGATGCTAAAGACCAGTATATCCGTGAATATCATGAAAAGGAGGGCGTGCAGCTTGACAAGGAAAACATTGTTGTAAACAGTGCTAGGCGATCCTTGGCTAAATTGGCAATGAATAGTCTTTGGGGTAAGATGGGTGAGCTGTCTAACCTTATGAACACAATGTTAATTACAGATCCGGAGGAGTTTAGCCACTACCTTTTTTCCAGTGAAATAGAAGTTGGTTATTTCTCTTTCATCTCAGACACAGTTGCGATGGTACAGTGGCGTTACACAAAACAGACACCAATCAAACCACGTAACAGCAACATTTTTATTGCTGCGTTCACAACTGCTAATGCCAGACTCGAGTTGTATTCACTCTTTGAGAAGTTGGATAGACATGTAGTCTACACAGACACTGATTCAGTGATCTTTGTGACACGTCACGGGGATTGGGTGCCCCCACTGGGGCCATTCTTGGGTGACTTGACAGATGAGTTACCAGATGGTGACAGCATCGCACAATTTGTTAGTGGGGGGCAAAAGACATACGGTTACAAAACCATTAAAGGTCTGACCTGTCTCAAAGCAAAAGGCATTACACTCAACAGCTACAACACAACCATTGTTAATTTGGAGACGCTAACACAACTGGTTGATAACTTTGTACAAGGTGAGGGTGGTGATGATGATCACGTCCTTGCTAATGCAGACACAATTGCGAGAGATAAAAGAGCATTCACATTGAAAAACCAAGTAGTGTCCAAGCGTTTCAGAGTTGTGTACAACAAGCGTGTACTTCTACCCAATTACAGCACAAGGCCTTACGGGTACTAAATCACATTCTAGGATAGATAGCGGTTTTGACCCACGACTTCAACACCCATTCAGCTGTGTCATTAGTGGCTCCAGTAACTCCGGTAAAACATATTTTGTGAAGATAATGCTGATGTTGTTTTCTCCAAAGAAATTCAGAATATCATCTGGGTTTATTCATGTTGGCAACCGCTGTATGAAGAAATGTTGAATGTGAGGGAGATTACTTTTGTAGGAGGTCTTCCAACATCGCTGTGTGATGACAATCTGCTATAGATTCAGAAAAACAACCTTTTAATTGTTGACGATTTAATGAAAAGTGCATCAGAGTGTTTGGAGATGGAGAGAGTTTTCACATAATATTCACACCACCGTTACCTGAGTGCAATTTACCTTGTGCAAAACATGTTTGTTAAAGGCAAATCTTAATTTAAACACAAACTACCTCATCTTGTTTAAAAACCGCCGTGACAATCAGCAGATTAGCATTTTAGGCAGACAGATATACCCCGGTCTTTCTCAGTTCTTCATGGAGAGTTATAAAGACGCAACAAATCCGCCTTTTGGTTATATACTTATTGACTTTAAAGCTACAACACCAGAAGACTACCATCTGAGAACAGGGTTGTTTTCAGGGGATTGGCCTGTCTTGTACGTTCCTAAGAAAGTTTGATCATGTCTAAACGCATTCGTAGAAATTTACCACTTTTGAAGATGCTATTTAACCTTTTCACGCGTGAGTTTCAAATATCCTTTAACGGCCCCCCAGCGTGAGTTTTTTTGCACGTGATTTCAGTACTCACTCAGAGTTCCAGAATGTGATTGACATCCCAATACATTTCATCCGCAGCTTCCCACAAACACCACGCTGCTTACTAGTTATGCATCTAATTTTTTATTTCAATTATATTAGCAAATCTCTACCGGTAGTAACTGTTAAAAATGTATATTGAATAATTATTGACCAATGCTATGGCGCCCACAAACGGATAACCTAACTTCTAAAAAGTTTTTATACAATGATTTTTACCAGTTTTCAGTTCTTTCAGGAAATGGTAAGATGCTCTATAGTAGTCGCTAATATCATTCATTTTTGTACATTATGTTTATTTTAGAAAAATATAACTGCTAGTGTTGGCTGCCTGTTGGTCCGTACGTAACCCTTCTTGTCCTGATTTGAATGCTTGCTACCTGGTTAATATCATAGTGTGGTTTTCAAACAATTGCAATGAGGAAATAAAGTTATAAACACTGTTTGAGCTAAATGTGAGTAAATAAATGCGCAGTCTGACCAGTGATTGTTACTTCACTCGTACCTAGACGTTCTAATGGTGCGTTCTAACAATACGTTCTAATCACACCGGTGTGATCGTACGCTTCGGGGACCACTCTAGCCTGATCACACTTGTCACGTCCTGGCTATGCCCCTAGCCATCTCTGCGCTGGGCTGGGGTCATAGTCAGGACAGGACAGCAGGAGGTACCTCCAGGCACCTCTATCCATTTTGGTCTCCCTATTTGGAGGCAGGTGTAGATCATTGCCTCCAATTGGGGATCCTACTTATGTTCATGTTTGGCCACACCCGGTGTGGTTCATTTTGGTTTTATGTTTCTACATACTGCCCAACGTCACTGATTGCTGCTTTTGTTTTTTTTCTTTTTTTATTAAAACATGGATTTCAACTACCCTCGTTTCTCTGCGCCTGTGTCCTACCACCACAGCCGTGACAACACTGGTGTGATTGTACGCGTCAAAGGGTTAACCCTTGTGTCGCCTTAGAATTCTGCACACCCCCCCAGTGTCCTGCGGGTCAGATCGTCCCTTCTTGTGTACACCCACAACTCCATCATGTCAGAAAGACCCGAGGGCAAGGGCACGGTGCGGGCTAACGGTGGGTCAGAGAGACCCGAGGGCTAGGGAAAGGCGCGGGCTAACGGTGGGTCACGGAGACCACTAAGGTAAGGGCACGGTGCGGGCTAATGGTGGGTCGCTCCGACCCAAAGACACTCTCACCTAACCGTGGAGCGGGACACACACCCCGCGTCCCGCGGGTCAGATCGTCCCTTCTTCTGTAAAACCCCAATCGGCACACGTGGGACAGTACGCGTGTGCACAGCCTCTGCAGACATATTACTTACACCTGCTGCACACCGTGTGGGTTTTACAGTCCTTGGGCGGGCAGCTCTGGCACCTCTTCCTCTTACTGGCAGAGGCCGAGGCAGGGGCCTGAGCCGGGGCTTCGGGGCCCTCGGGGCGATCACGTGCTCTGGCGCTCTGCACTGCTTTCACAAGCGCCGCGGACGCGTGTGTTTGCGGATTACGCTCCCTTCTTTCGATGAGCGGCGTGACCAGCACCTTTCCCAGCTGCTCGAGGAACACCCTCCTCTTGTTCCGCTTACGGGTCATCCAGCCGGGGTTGAGCTCCCTCCATATCACAAAGGTGTTGTACGCGGAGACGTCAATGATGTTGTGGAAGACCACCTGGGGCCAGCGGGCCGTCATCCTTCTACAGCTGTACGTCCCGACCACCAGGTTGTCCACACCTCCTTTGTTGCAGTTGTAGTCCAGGATGATCGCGGGTTTCCTGTCCTGGCGCTCGCTGACGTCCGCGTCCGTGTGCAGTGTGCTCAGCAGTACCACGTTCTTGTTTTTCTTGGGCATGTAGGACACTAGAGTCGCGCTCGGCGTGAAGGCAAACCTGGACGAGAAGACCTCTCTGCTCTTGGTTGCGAGCAGCACGACCGGGAGCTCGGGCTTGTTCTTGCGAACCGTGCCCACCATCGTGATCTCCCTGGCCAGGAGCTGCCGTCCGAGTTCATAGGAGGTGAAGAAATTGTCGCACGTCACGTTGTGCCCCCTGAGCCCCTCGGTCACATCGAGCACTACCCGCATGCCCTGGTTCTTCTCCGGCCCCCCGACGGTCGGCTTCCCGGTGTACACTTGCATCTTCCACGCGTAGCTGGATTTCGCGTCGCAGGCCACCCACGACTTGATCCCGTATTTCGCGGGCTTGCTGGGCATGTACTGGCGGAAAGGGCAACGACCTTGGTGGACGAGAGATGATGATGATTATGATGACGAGCATCGAAAACCTCTAGGTTTTCATACAGATGTGTGTGCGTGTGTGCGTGCACCACCTCTGAACGGAACCAGTTGCTCGTCCACCGTCACGTGAGGGTTGTAGAGGT